>OZ020268.1:32991847-33186847 GCA_963971225.1 Melieria omissa
CATAAATTAGTCATCTTTTGCTACCTATTTGCTTTTCATTGCAAATACTGAACGAAATAGTTAAAAAAAACATGAAGGATATAAATGCGATTTACTTGTTAACCCTTTCAGGGCGGAGTTTTATTTTTGTATTTGATGTTATTTTGAAAACCAAACCTTTTCATAGAAATGTTCCCATGCTCTACAAGTTGGGGCTCAAAAATTATATTGCATACTCACAAATTCCTGAAAGCATCCTTTTATTCGGAGAAATATTTTGTATGGGTCATAAGTTCTGAATAATTGTTTTGAGAAGTATTAAAAACTTAGTGGGACTTATTATGCCAGTAGTTTCTTAATAATTATTAGATAAGGAGGAAAAGTAAGGAAAAGTACAATGAGTAGAGAAGAGTAAAATTAAAAAAAGTGCTTGAAAAAAGAATGCTTAAAGGTGTCATGACGAAAATAATGAAAAAATTTTAGGAGGTTTTTTTTAATTTTTGGGAGGATATTTCAGCTTTTTTTTAAATTTAGGAGAAAGTAATTTGAGGAATCTGGCAACACTGCTTAAGTTGTTTTCAAAAATCGTGTACTTGATATAAGGAAATGATAGCTAATTGACGATAAAGTTGAACTGAAATTAAACATGAAAACATTATTGCAAAATTTCAATTTGAAAAATTGTCCTGAATGTTAGATTAAGAAAAGTTGTGCCATTATCGCTGAACAATCAACCAAAACACATTCATTCGATTTATCTGCTGTTAATGCGTTTCGCAATTTGAACTTTTATCAGAAGTTAGCAAACAGTTAATAAGTAAAATTTTCCGAACATCAGGCAAAGTACACACACACGTTAAAGCGTAAAATTGTAAACAAGTAAATTGCTATACGTCTACGTCGGCGTCTGTGCGGCGGTACGTTCATCTGCGTCGCCGATTTCGTCTGTGTGAACAGCGCGCAAGGTTTAAAAGATTTTTCACGCGCAATGTGTGCACGCAGAGTGATAATTTTGCCGGCAAATATTTGCGCCTACAACACAAGCAACAGCAACAACAACGCTCAACAACATGCAGCACTTGAAGTGTTTCCGATAACATTTCTCTTTGTGTTTCTCACCATATTTATTCATACTTTTACTAACTTTTTTAATTGGAGAATCATCACAAAAGGTCCAGCTGTACATATATATGTCTAAATATATATGCATGTATGTACATATGCGCGCAATGCACGTACGCTTGCGAAATGTCGCGCGATGCTAAGTACACCGCAGCACCTCTTGCTGTGTTTACGTCCCTCAACCTTTGCATAATACACTTATAATTAATTATAAATAAATTTTAATTGATTGCGCTCGAGCATCATTGCGTTTTTATTGTTTTATTGTCATCTGATTTGCGACATGTGCCGACCGCTGACCGTCGCATCGCCAATGATTCAAACCTATTTTTAGTGGCTCTATCAATGCCTCGAATATTTCCACCTTTCGTCGCCCAGTCGTTATCAATGCGTCTTAATGTGTCTTAACGGCAGAGCTGCTAACGTTGTCGCGCCAGTTTTGTCAACTGTCAGGTTAATTTAAATATGCAAAATAGCAACATTATCAAAAATACAAATACAAATATGCAAACAGCCAAAGACACAAGCTGGTCTTGGAGGCCCTGCGCAGATGTGCGGCGAGAGCAATCGACGCATCACGTCGTCGACCTCAGCCACGTAGACGCGCGCGTTCATGACCCCATGACTAGTCCAACGAACGCCCCACCACACCTCCCGCCCGTCCCTTCAATCAGCGAGCTGTTTGTCCACAAGCTTAATAAATGTGCGTTCAATTGCTCGTCTGTTGCTCATTTATCTTTATCATTCGTGTCTTTTCTGCAATCTAAATCGCATTTCTGCCAATGTTATGAAAAAGACAAAGAGCAAAAACGACTACAGCAACAACTTACTGCGCGCAAACACATTTGCAAAAAGCCCCCGTACGTGTATCGCTAATCTTTGAGAAATTTGCGACTTGCGACAGCGGCAACTCTTATCTGGCGCGAATTTCACGGCACACCGCGCACTTTTCATCAACATTACACGTCAGCAGAAACAGAAAAAAGAAAGAACATTTTATGGGCTTTTGATCTGACGAAAGATTTCAACATTTCATTAACACTGCAATCGATAGCATTTCGGCATTTTGCAATGGGAAGTGTTAACTTCTGAGTTGAGCGGCGCGATTGTGCTCCAATTTGCGTTCAAAATTTAGAATATAAAAAATCTTCACACGGCTCACATGCCTGGAGCCGTGTTATTCTGTCATGCAGTGGACTTGTGATCAAAGTTTTGCTTAAATATAATAAATATTAGCATTTCTTAATTCAACTCTTGCCACACTTAAAATGTGTGTTTAGCCATTAGACACGAAATATAAATAACGAAAAAACCATTTCAACAACGCAAAATGACACAAACGGTGTGTCAATAATTCTGACGAATTGTTAGTTGAATACACTCGGATCTACAAAATGAAATGCTTTTTTGAAAAAGAGACCGAAAACGTTTTGCTATTGTCAGCCTAATTGGATAATTTTTTATAAAAGTAAAATATAAACGCTCAAGTCTTTTATCGCTTTGCAAAAATTGTGTTGGGCAAATATAATTTCGCCTCTCAAAATGAAATAATGTGTACACTACTAAGCCATAGAGAATAGAATAGAATTTAATGGGATTTGTTGCACTGAGATCAGAAGTGATCTATTGTTGCTCCTAATAGTTGTAAGACAACTTCCCCTAGACCCACCAACCTAATGAAGCTTAAAAGCTCACAGTGGTTTAGGGGCTTCATTTTCCTTTCTGCAAGCCAGAACTGGCCCAAGTAACGCATCCTGCTTCCTGTGCCACTGCCCGGCTTTGAAGGAACGCTACTATGCACCTTGGGGTCAAGATTCCTGACAGACTTGGCTTGCGCGACGAAAGTCCAGAAAACTATAAGAAGGGATTCACAATGAGCCATTTTGGCATCCGAGTGGAAGTGCGGTCCTGCCTAACCTAACCTAAGCATCCTACTACGACATGCCGCATCGCATCGGTGTCATGTCTAAGCTGGTTCTTCCTTAGTTTGAGGCATTCTTCACTGCAATTGGGGTTATTAGCTTTAATTAAGATTTTCGATTACTTAAGACTAGGGTGCCGAGTTCCTGGTTTTACTGAACCATAGGTAGGTAGGTAGGTTAAGTGGTCATCACTTAGGCCAAGGGCATCACTCAGGCCTACTGGCCCATTGTGTTACGACATTGTGGGGAGATGGCTCCGCCTACACACTTCCTTAAGGTGAGAGCCATCTGCTGGCTTAAATGAATTTGTTGAAATTGCTTGGGGGCATCTTCTCTAGATCTGCTAAGCAGCTGAATGAGTGCTGTCCCAAGAGACGTAGGTGTGTTCTTGCAAGCGCCGGGCATTCACAGAGAAAGTTCTCAACAGTTTCCTCACAGTCTTCGTTTCTACAGCTTCTTCGTCATTGTACAGCAGGCCTAGTCTTAGGGCAGTGTCCAGTTATGATTCCTACGACAATCCCTATGGAGGGTTTGTTTAGCAGGATCAGATCCCTGGATCTGCTCTGGTCGGTTGTTAAAAAGATCTGTCTTGCTGTATAGCATGTATCTTCTTCGAGCCATCTAGTGGTTGCTTCACGACGATAAATGTTCTTAAGACGTAATTTGCAGGTGGAGAGTGGAATGAACTGAATCATACATAACACTTTTTACTAAAACCGAACCGAGTGTTAGTATTTTATTCTTTAATGAAGCAGTCGCTTGACAGAGAGAGAGAGAGCCCATCACTCAGACCATTGTACTGCAGCCTGGGTTCCCTTTACAATTCTCAAAATCGATTCGACCTTCGAAGAAAACTGAGTAGGTGATACCAAAAGGAGGAAGTGAGTTGACTTACTGCAAGTCAAGGTGCCTATAAAAGTCAATTTGTTTTGTGAATCAAACCTAGTCCCTTATTTTGACTGATCTGAGGTCGTTCAAGTTGTTGGAAGAAGTGGAGCCTAAGGCTTTCCACCTTCGTAAAGAGAAAGCTGGGCAGTGACAGAGAAGGTGACTTTTAATTTCTTCCTCCTCTTCGTTTTACAACTGTGACAAAAGTCCCAAAAGTCAAAACTTACTCTGTAGGCATGACGATCAAATAGACAATGTCCCGTCAAAACCGAAACGATCGTACTGATATGTTGTCTGCTAAGTGAGGCACTAGTTTTAGTACGTCCGGGGTTTAAAGTGGACCATAGTTGTTTGGTAATAAAGCAAGTTCTCTTCTTCTGCCACCGAAGAAGGAAGAAAGACCATGGTCCGCCATTTTCATTATTCTTCTCCAGTATTTATAATATCAGAAAAATGTTTCTTTTGGTCTTCTTAGCGCACACACACTTTACACTTTAGAGGAAATGTTTCTATGAAAAAGCTCCCAATTCAGGGCTCGAAATGGGCATATAACTATGTTTCTTCCATCAATTAATCTGTCGTGCCAGTTATGTGTACATGTCTCTAAGTCAATAACCCGCAATCTTCTCCATTAAGCTATATCGTATCGCTCTAGAATCAGTCGGCTAGCTAGTCACACACTCTGGTTAATGAGTTCATTATCAACGCCTTAGACAGATTATTAAACCGAGTGAAAAGAAAGACATTTCTACATTTATAGTAGCAAAACTGGCTCAATTGCTGCAAAAAAAAAACAGAAACTGCTTTTGAAATATAATTTCACTGCTCAACGTGGGTTAACAGTCGAATAGCGTCATGTAAATAAATCATTGACTTTATTACACTAATTCAATTAAATTGCTTAGACAATTCATTATACGATATTACGATTACGATAAAGCATACAAGTATACAAGTAAACATGTCAATTAATCTACTTATTTGTAATTCCGCCTCCTGATACTATCTGCAAGACAATTAGCTTCAGATTAGATTAATTCCGCCACAGAACTGCAATGGCAACATAGGACTGCGTGTCCGTGGGCTGAATTCTAAATTTAAACTCATTGTTATTCATGCGATAAGTTCACAGTAAAAAGTTTGGCCCTCCCAGCGCTAGAAAGCAATCTGAAATTTCACTGACTCGCTAATTGTCAGTAAAGTTTCTTATCTAAAGTGCACATTCAGCGCAATCAAAGTCGGTGTGATGAATGGAAATTACCAGCTCTGCAAAATGCTGCCAAGTCATTTGAAATACAAGAATCGTCTGGCATGAGAAATTCAGCTGCAAAGCTTAAGGTTTCAGCATGAACGCTCAAAGTGTACCACGAACTTTATTTAATAGCATCAAGAAAGAACCACAAGAATTGCACGAAAATTAAGAGAAGACACAATTTCATGGGTTCTACCAAAACTTATGACTCAAATTATAACCACACAAGAGAACAATTATAGCGAAACCACATTCACATCGTTTGACCAGCTGCAATGGGCTTACAACACAAAACTAATGATGAACATTTACAATTCGACGCTGCGAACCATGAAGAATGAATGTTAAAAACTGTTAAGCGCATTAAAGAAATACACAAACGCTCGACTTTATCGCGCCAGATCAGCAAACACACCTTGAATCACCGAATCACTAGATCGGTGGGAGAGAAACGGCAAATCATCTAACAAATCGGCCACAGTCGGTGCGGTTGCGCTGAGCTGGGTCGAGTTCAAGTTGAACCTGACTACCGGAGCTGGTAATTAGACCGCAAGCGCGGGCAAGCTGTGCGTTGTGCGCTGGAACGAATGCCGACTGGGCTAAGAGGCGCGGCGGCAACAGCTGGTTTCTGCAGAATTTGCCGGCCTTTCTCTGCGCCACACACACAGAACACGACAATTAAAAACCAAGTCGCAGTGGAAGTTACTATGGAGTCATTTCATTTCATGTGAATGTTTCTGGAAAAGTAGACATTTAAGACTTAGTAACTACTGACTGACTGGCTGGCTTGAGTGCGTTGTTAGCCACTGCGCGGTTAGGGGCCAACTGGCCAGAAAACACACAGCGAGTTAGAACAAAAACAGTCTCCACAAACTGGATGGTTTAAGTGCCCATCAACTTTTGTAAAATTGTCAATTAAGCGCCTCTGAAAATGTTTAAAATTAAATAACAAAACATTCAGTTTTGTCTAAAACGAAATTCACATTGAAGCAGAACAGGAAGCGTCACCAACAACCACAAAATATACACCAAAATATTAACATATTTATTTATTTTTGTTGCTAAATTTATTTCCGCCACACGCTGCGTCCAGTCGACTCGGCAGCTTGGCTTCGGCGGCGACCAATTAAGGTAAAAATAACACAACCGGTTGCTGGTCGGTGGCAGCACATAACCGGCGCAAGCGATTTCGCATTGGCCACAAAAATAATAATAAGCATGTAGGAAGGAAGGCGTTTGGTCTTCAAGCGGTGGGTAGGTCGTTCTTTCTTTGCCACTTGGCGAAGCTTCGGCGTAACAATGGACTTGACTGACTAACCGAGTGAATGGTTGACTGAGGTTGGGCAGCGTGAATCACCATGGAGTTACTACTGTAGGTAGACAAGTACGCACTTGTAGGTAAATGTGTATGTGCAGCGGCACGAAATTGTATTGTTTAACCCTTTGCATTTGTTAGAAGCTTTGTTGATGCAAAATGAGAGCAAAGTCAAAAGGTTGTCTTAGGTTGTTCAAGGCTTCAATTCAATTCAAATTTTACATCAAATATTTCTACATTGGAAAAGTAATAAACTGACTTTTTTATTATGCAAATTGTATACTAATTGTATGAAAATTCTGTACAACAATAAAGTAGACTTGAATTTTGGTATTTTTGGAACTTTTTGAAGAACTTTTATAGAGATTTCCTTAAAATTCTGGTTCATTCAATTTAATTTTATTTTAAATTTATAACGTCTATCAATTTATTTTATTAGACTGAGTTAACAAAAACTGGATTATTTACAAAACCATAATTAAAAACAAAAATAAGAATTATTTCAAATTGTCATTAACCCTTTCGCTATTTTGTTGCGTCTGCATCCTCTATGGTTGCAAGAATACATATTTTTGTTGGGCCTTAGAATAGCTTGAAGCTTTAGAAAAAATACAAAAATAATAAACTGAATATTTAAGTTTAAAGTAAAAAGGTATACACGTTTTTTTAATGGTATATCTTGACATATTAAAGGAAGAAGAAGCAGACAAATTAAATAATTTTTTAATTTGACGTTTTCTTTCAATTTAGAAACTTTTTATTTTTAATTTTGACTGAAGTAAATGAAGAAATATTCATATTTTCGTTATGCGTAAAAAGTTGTGTGTTTAATTAATTAATACAGATGTGTTGCTCTCATAGAAAAACACTCTAAAATACAGGGTCCGAGTATACAAAATTTCTAATGGAATGTTGCTAATACAACCACATAGAAGCCTAAAACGTAACATTTAAAATTTTAACTTTTCCCAGTAAAAATCTGTAGCGAAAGGGTTAAAAAAAAACTAAACTACATTCGAGTGTTTTATGCTAAAATTTTAGTGTCTTGACTTAGGTTTTTGAACTCCTAACTGATGCCATCCACTTTAACCTACCAAATTTTCCTCGTCAGGCGCTTTGCCATAAATCAACTCAAAGATAATATTCATACGTTTTATCAGAGGTAATGCCAGTGTTAAAAAGCTAAGCTAAGCACAAGTAGTAGAATGACTTGCAGAGCTAGAAAGTCTGTATACTTGTATGTCTGCTTGTCTTGAGATTTCTCACAAAGTGCATAGCGTGTGGACGTGTATTGTTGTAGCGGTAGCTTCCTTTAGCTGTCGCAGCTGAACTCGTTCTCCCACTAAGCGTGAGGTTATAAAACGCCCATTGTGAGTTTGTGCTACTTTTGACTACTGTCATCGCTGTCATTATCGTTGCTATTATTACAGCTCAAGAAATAATCAGCATTTATAGCAATAAACACATGATGAACACATCATTAGACTCTAAACAAGAAAAGAATCTCAGACTATGAAAAAGCGGCCATAATCGCTGTGTTGTTTGTGCAAGGTTTGCTGTTCATGACACAAATGGATTAATATGATTGTAAGAATTTTTCAAAGGTACAATTGTCGAGGTACCAAAAGATGACAATCACATTCATTAAAATTAATATTACAAAATCATCAACTGAATAGTCAGATGAAGACTTTTTGGCATTGCTGAATTTAAATAGTTTTGACCATTTTAAAGTGCAATGAGCTAAAGATATCAACTTTTTTAGCACTGTACATCGATATTTTTGGTACAAAGGTCCAAGATTTCATTCGAACAGTTCAGTTTATTCAATTTATAGACTTGGCTACTATTGCCATAATTTGGGCATGGAAACCAAAAACTGCATTCAGTCAATTTATTCACCTAATTTATTAACTAAATTTATTCATTTATTTTAATTCCTTAACTCAATTTACTAACTTTGTGGTCATAATACATAATTGGTACATCGACTTGAAGAGTTATTTCAATCAATTTATCCAAACAATTTTCAATTCACTAATAATTATAAGAACACTGGTAGACCGGATCAATGTCCCATTTAATCATTTAATTCATTCAATTAATTCGTTCAATTTGTAAACTTCACTATAGTAATGTGGACGTCTAAAACTGAAGGAAATGCCAAATATTTGATTGAATTAAATTCAGTCGTTTAATTTATAAACTTAACTACAATACAAGGGAGAAAGGTTCCTAGTTTCATTCATTCAGTTCTTTGATTTGGCTTCAAAAATGTTAAGAATATAAAAACCTTATCAAAAGGCAGTGCAATTGGTCCTTAGGTCCAGCACTTCTTGAAATCTATTACATATAATTGTGTGTCCTGACTGTCAAGCTACAAACAAGAAATTTAAACGGTACTGTACATCTTAAAAAATGAAACCCCACTAAGACGGGATTTTTAAATTCGTGGTCTAAAAGAGCAAAATATGGGTTAACCCATTGCTGCCGGGTACCAGTTCCGCCCATACGATTTTGATAAAATGTCATACACGACCTAGAATTTGCCCAAAATGATCAGAAACAATTTCAGCTTTCTATCTCTGCAAGTTGCTGAGCTATTCATTGGGCATTTTGTACCCATTAGGCAGCAATGGTAGCTTTTTCATACTTTTTAAAGTGATCAGCTAAACATGTGAACAAAAGAAGTATTGTTTACAGGTGAGTTAGGAGGCAGATTTTTGTGAGGTTCTAAGACCGCTACGTTTCACCACATTTTCTACCTCAGGAAAATTCACAATTTTTGGAGTCTGGTAACTCTAGCTAGATGGCGGAATTTTAGGGTGACCTCCACTAGTCTAAGGTAGTTCCATCTTTACCCCAACCATCCCTATCGATGATTTAGAACGAACTTTTCTGTGATTTTTTTAAAAAGTCAGTTTTCATGGGTACAATTTTACCCATTAGGCAGCAATGGGTTAAGGTGTGGTATGAAAAAACGCAATTTGAAGGCCCTATTGTGTTCAAATTTGGTGAAAACACTTCAAATATAAAATAATTTGACACTTATTTCTTATTTTATCGAATATCAAAATTTAACGGGGTTAACAATGGGTTAAGGTTAGTATACGTAAAGACTACGAAACAATTTTGAATCGATTGGCATTTTGACTTCAAAGTTGCGAAAAATACTTTAAATCAAAAATAATTTGACACATGTTTCTCTCTTCCACATCTTTTTGAAAATCAAAACTTAAAATGGTGAACCAAGGGTTAAAAGTTTGCATGAAGAAATATGATTTTTTACGCCTTTTGTCTTCGAACTTGATGAGAAATAATTCTTCTTAGTGAGAAATAATTCGATAAGTATTTTTCCGAAAATTTAAATCTAACAGGGTCAACAATGGGTTAAAAGTTTGTATGTAGAAACAAGAATTTATGAGCTTTGAACTAATTTGACTTCGAACTTAGTGAAAGTAAGTTTTTCGAAAGTAAAAAGTTGACGGGTAACGACGGGTTAAAATTTTATATGGGGACACTGTGAAGAAACATGAGTTGATGGACCTATTGACTTGAAACATAGTGAAAGTACTTTTAGTGCTAAATAATTCGACACATATTTTTTATTTTTAATAAACATCTGATGGGGTCAACGATGGGTTAAGAGTCTATATGGAAAAACATGATAACAATGCACCAATTGACTTCAAATATGATAAAAGCACTTCAAATAAGAGAAATTACATAAGTATTTTTTCATAAAAATCTAATGGGATCAACAAGGGTTAAGAGAATTTGATTTATTGGCCTCATTGACTTTAAACTCGCATACAAAGCCACAGGGCTCTGTAGTACTTTATAAATTTATTTATAAATATTGTAAATAAATAAATAAACTTGATCAACCTAAACTCAAATTCTGTTTAAATTCTGCTACTGACAAAATATTTCACAAACTCCACACTTACTTTTTGCTGGCACTCCTCGTACTCCCGCTTGTGTTCTATTTTGTTATTGTTGTTTTGCTGCACTCAGCGTTTATACCCGAAACTCGATTGGCAAAAACGAGCCACGAAATATGATCGCCCGAACCCAACGCGCTTCATCTATCTTTCGTCTATTTGACTATTTTTTTGACGTCGCGTCACTTTGTTGACGGTGTCGTTTTCATTTGCATTTGGTGCACTTTAATGCTTTGTATGCAAAACTTTTTCCAAAATGTAAAAAAGGCAAAACTCTTTGTCGCTACCCACCACCCCCGCTGCTTGCTTCCACTCGCCCGCTGACCATTTATTTGAGTTGCTGTTGCAGTCGTTACGGCTAATGAGGCTTTCCTGTGCACTGGCGGCAATTCGCTTCAGTTCAGTTGTTAAAAATCGTTCGCCCGCAACGCATCTGCGCGACGCTTTCATTCGAATCGCACAACCCAAACACAAACGTGATTTTCGTGCGATTCTCCGCTTCAGCCGTGGTGTGTGGCGGTGCCGGCACACGTGTAGTCACCGCATAAAATGGCTGTGTCGGCGTTCTCCACCAGAAGCGTGTAAAGACTCAACTCAATCGATTCTTTTGCAATGCTAATTCGTCAGAAAATGAAATTTTAAACGATCGTAAGAACGGTATTCAACATTTAAACGTTGCTACGCTAAAAGTTCGCCTAGTCGGTGTTAATTGTTCGCTTAGTGTTGCTAATTGCAAATGAAGATAGCAACTAACCGACGCGACTCTGCACAAAGACGTGTTAATCAGCTGCCAGCCCCGCCGTACGTCGATTGAAACGCGGCAAATTGCTTTCTCACACATAAATTCGAATTGATTTAGTGAAGTGCAGCCATTAAACTTTGCTCGCAGCCACTGTCTGCTGCAACCATTAAAGCGCGTCGCAGTCTTATAGTGAAAAACAACCATTCTACGTGATTAACCACGCTGCAAGCTGCGCGTAGTCGAGCTAAACTGTTGGTGGCTGCCAACTATCAACAAGAACCACAGCTGTTGACTGCTGCTGTTGCCGCATTGGTCGCTTACTAAGCGAATTTAATGGCTCACTGCTGCGCCTGACGACGTCTGCCGGTCGCTAATAATGCTAATGACGACGCGTCAACGTTGGCTGATTTTGTTGTGGTACCACTCGGTCGGTGCTGCATGGATATGCAGGCGGCAAACGTTAGACTGGTAGGCGCCAGTTTAAACTGCCGTCGCACACTGTCACATTCGTGCGAACTGAAGTCGTCCGCCAGTATGATTCGAACAGTTTGGTTCGAAGCAATTTCAAAAGTCAGTTGTTGTTGTTGTACAGTAAATGGAATACAATAAAGAATTTGAAGTGTGAACGTTGTGCGCATTGGTCATTTGACAGACAAAAAGTGTTAATGAGTCTAAATTGCACGCAAGTTTCATAAAAAACAATGACTCCAACTGATCAAAACAAAGTTTTTGTTTAGTACTTGTTTGTCTTTTAAAGAGAAATGTGTTGTGGTTTTCAATTGACGCAACAATTTAGTACATTTTAGTGAACTTGGCCAAAACATTAGATCAGAATTGAAATAATTTTGCTTAAGAAGGCAAAAGAAAGACCGAAAAGACTCTAACTTTAGCTTTAAATCAAAATTCTGTTTTATTTTTATCATTAGGAAGACCACCATGGAAGACCTAAGAATTGTAGAGTAGAGGAGTAGAATCTTAGGTCAGGGAGCAATAGAATCAAAACATTTCGTTTTGATCTTCTCGCTTAAAAGGCAAAATATGCGTCATGCAATTAAATTGTTCAGGTATTTGTCTCAGCCTCTTATTTTCTCCTACTTTTGAAATGACATACTTACTAACGCTTAATTAAAAGATTAGGTAGATCATATTACGGCAGCCACCGTAGCTCAGCTGACTAGTGCGTTGGGCCGCGATTCAAATGCGACGATCGAACCCAGGTTCCAGACTCCGTTGCCGTTAACACCGAAAACAAAAAAGGAAAACCAAAACTTTTTCTTTCTGTGGGTGTCCTCTCAGCAGAAAATGGCAAACCTCTGGGAGTAAAATTGCCTATGAAAAAGCTCCCAACTCGCCGTTCGGAATCGGCATAAAACTGTAGGTCCCTTCCAACCTTGTAAAAATTCGCACGCACAACACGGATGGTCTCGTAATCGGGCTGTCGTGCCAGTCAAGAAGAAGAAGATGTTATATAGGTGTTATGGATTATAATATTACTTGGCGTAAATAACTAAATTTGTACGTCGAAATAGAATCGTTGTTTTTACTCTTTAAAGCTCGCAAGACCCAATGTTGCCTGTTATCCCACAAACGAGTCTCCATAAATCCCAACACATCCTTGGTTATGGATGGTGTAGGTATTACGGAATCGGCAGCTCTTGATGTTCTGGGCATACCCATTAAGAACGATCTCCGTTGGAATGATCATATTTTTGGCATAACGAAAGAAGCAGCCAAGTGCCTCGGCTTCTTAAAGCGGTGCAAAAAATACTTCACTCCGTCTGATCTCCGCATTATTTATCCGACCTAAAATGGAGTTTAACTCGCACCTATGGACGGGGGCTTCAAACCCCCATTTGGAGCAAAACCCCTGCGATCAAGCTTATAGGGGAGAATAGGGCATCCAGCTGTATTGACTCCTTAAAACATCGTCGAAACGTGGCATGTGTGGTGTTATTTTACCGATATTTTTTCGGGAATTGCTCAGTGGAGATGAGCAGCTTGCTGCCATCACTCCGGGTATTTCCCCGGGCAACCCGTTTGAACACTGGTGCCCATGCATTCCACGTTGAAACGATGTTCCAGCGCACTACGCACTATAGACAAAGTTCGTTTCTGGCCCGTACAGCGCGGTTATGGAATGGTCTCCCTGTGGATATTATCCCCATCACTTATGATCTCGATGGGTTCAAGTCTAGAGTCCATAACCACTTCTCTCAAAATCCTATTTCCTAACCTTTATATCATTCCTGAACCAACGCAATGCCTCGCATTAATAGGGGTATAAAAGAAATGCTTATTTTAATTTATAAGCTGGAGGATTAAATTAAAGTGAGCCAGATAAGCTAAGATTGAAGCGATGTTTAGTGATTAATTGTTATTGTAAACAGAGATAAATAAATTTTTTTCGAGCTGAATCATGCGATTCATTTGTAAGTGAAAATAAAGTACGTCTAAGTAAGTTTGAGTAAGAAAGGTTAGGTTAGATTTAGGTGAATTATTAACAAAGTGGAGCTGCTTTGGTTTAAGTAGTTAGTCTCGTTTGCAAAGTTAAACTGGGAAATAGCTTGATAAATATTACATTCCTTTACATCCACATCCACATCAGAAAACTAGTTTCATACGAAGGCTTTCGGTTAGCTATACTCCTTAACCCATCTACTATTGCTTCGCCAAACTGTCACTTCCTCTTAAAAATTTACAACTCGTAAAGTTCAGTTTTGTTTTCTAATTAACCTTTTTGTTGCACACCCAGATTTTGTTGTGATTCCCATCTCCGAGTAGTCTACATCAACAAATGTTTCCGTACCTGCATGAGTCACTTGCGCGAGACACTGTAATCTCATCTACCTCCGAATTTGTTGTCCCCAAATGTCAACTAATATTGCTAACATTTTACACAATGATAAATTAGTTTTCACGCAAATTGGCAACAAACCGCACCGCATTGCTGATTGTCGTTCCTCATAAATGCGCACAACACCCACGACACCATTCTAGACGGTCGAATACATTGCAGTCACATGATTGCATACGTGATTCCCTTAGCTAGCTTTTCTATTTGACTTTGCGCGTTTTTGCGCCCGCTTGTTGCCCTATTTTGTTGTTGCTATTGCTGCTTTCGTCGCGTTATCGCAACGCGCATTCGCATTTGCCAGATAAATGTGAAGTCCACAACGTATCTCTGTGATTCTTCACTTTGCACCATCATACAACGTCGACACAACATTGATGGCCCAACAACAACAACAACAACAACAATAGCACCTTTAGCAAAACACTTGTGCTATGCGAGAGCCAAATGTGCGAGAGTGCGCGATAATCGAGTGACCTTTGAAGTTATCACACGCAAATGCGAGTCTAGCCGCGCTTAGGGCGGGGGTGCTCTGAGCGGACGCTGCGTGCAAGTGCACAAGTGCCGGCGCCGCTCGCGTCGTCCACCGCATCAAACTGGTTTGCCGATTAGTTCACGTGAATTGTGCGCACGAAAGACGACTCGCCTCGCCTGGGCACAGTTTTCAAAACAAGCACACAAACTGATAAACGTTGGCGTAGTAAACAGCAGCAGCAGCAGCCGTGTAAAGAAAACAATCATTCAAATATTGTGTTGTACTATCTGCATAATAAGATTGGCAAATAGGAATCTACAATAATATATATGGTACCGCCGCATGCGGTATGCGCTGCAGCCTTAGTCGCCGGCGACAGAGGCGGCAGCCAGCCGTTATTTACTGAGGGGGATCAAAGAACCCTGAAAAGCGGCCAGCGCGCGTCTGATAAAATTCCATGCAAAACATCGGAGACGCTATCGCCACCTGCCGCTCGTGCGCGTCGTCGCCACCCCCAGGCCCACACAGCCACGCTCGAAGTTGGCATACGAGAACAGCAGCTCTCGCTCGCCACTCAGGTGCGAATGGGCGCTGTCGGTCCATGAGGGTTCGGGTGGGGTGCTGCGGCGTCGCTCGAGCGCCGAGTGCGGTTAGAAATTGTATGGCGCTTGTTGCTATTTCTATCGTAGGCAACTGCTGCCGCGGGCCAGTCTCGATTTACCAACAAAATTGCAAAGTTGCGGTCGCGCGCACCTTCCGCCTTCAGTTCACTAACGCAAAATCGCTGAAGCACAAAAATGCTTTGCCGCCTCGAGCACAGTGACAGTTCAGCCAGCCACAACAACTGCAACAACACCTAAATCAAGCTGTGCAACTCATGCAGTCATTAACAACGCTTTGCAAAAACCACTCTAAATAAATCACTCGTCAATTACAAAAAAGTGCAACCAGAACTACATGAAACAAAAAAAACAATCAGCCAGCAATAATAACAAACTAACCGGCAACAAATCGAGTCGCGCACATCTTCCATATACGGTTTACGAAAAATTTCCTCGGCACTTGCAAAGCCAATTGGCAAGCAAGGAACGCGCCCGACCGGCGCACAAGTTGCAAGATGCGCATCAGCCTTCCAGCCGACCTGCTGAGCACCGCCTTCGAGACCAGGTACGCGAACGTGCACATTGTTTCCGTCCATTGACACTGAGGTTGCAGTACAACAATACACGATTACACGTCAGCTTACACCAGTTTAAAGTTACGCGTAAAATTACACGCACAACACTAAAAACAGAAATTGTTCGTTGCATTCGTCAAATTATTCGA
This sequence comes from Melieria omissa, assembly GCA_963971225.1. NCBI lineage: Eukaryota > Metazoa > Arthropoda > Insecta > Diptera > Ulidiidae > Melieria > Melieria omissa. The sequence continues at coordinate 33,007,664 of OZ020268.1, forward strand.
AACAGTGCACAACAGTGTTGAAGCTTGTGGATGCTTCGAGCGCGCTTTTTACACTTAGTGATGACATCGATTAATCAAACGATGGTACTAATCGATTATTAACCTCGATTAATCGAACCTAATCGATTAAAATAATGATTTGAATCGAAAATTTGAGCGTATTCCATTCAGGCTTACATATATGAGCTAAATTACTGAAAATATTTGTTTCAAAAGTAAAAAAACTGTCTAAAATGTTAAATTTATAAATGCAATATAATTCTAACATTCTATTAGAGGATTTCACAAACGTTTGAATTTATCACCATTTGAAATCTTTAGTGAGACTGTGAGGCTCACTTCTGGGAATTAAGGTTAAAGCTTCGTAGCCTACGATCAAGTGAGGTGCGGTTTTCTCACTCTTTGCACAGAACCTATAGATGTTACCTAAACTTAAATCCTTGTTGAACATGTTATAATAAAATCCAGAATGACCACTTAAAACAGATTTGTTTAACATTCTTAGTCTCATTCTTAGTCTTCTTGTATTGAAATCTACTATATAGTAATTTGACTGTCAAAGTCCCGGCACATTTGCCCACAATTGGTTTATTTTCTTGTTTGTTTCTTTAATGTACTGTTAACAGTGTTGAAAAAATCCCATATATAACTTCAGATCCGCTAACATGATGGGCTGCAGTCTTTGCTCTCAAGCTAACTGCCTTTAATTTTGTTCTTCTTTCACGTAGCTTAGTGACCTCATTAAGTAAAAGCTGTTCATATTGATACAAGTCCACCAAACATCAAAATTGATTGATAAACATGATTTTGGGATACTGCACAAATTGCCCTCATTTCTCAGTACCTTATAAATCTGTCTCTTTCAAATTTATTCATCTTGAGACAACGCTGTGTTGTTTACTTTTCCGTTCCTTAAACCTTAACGATTTTTTCTTCTAACAAAAGACAAACTTACGCAGTATTTAACATTTTTTGCTCTGCAAGTTTAACTTTTTCCTATAACCAATTTTTTTAAATTAAACAAAAAATGCCTCTTAACATACATAATAAAAAGTAGATGAACGCATTAAACATTTTAACTTTAAATTGTAAAGGCTTAAATGATGTTCTCTGAAACCAAATGCTTAAATGTGTTCAGCATCTCTTACTCCATAGTATTTACTGTCTCTTAGCCATGACGAAGCCATCCATACCCTAAGCCACATTTACTGAAGCATTTGGCTAACATACTTTGTCATGGTTTTCTCTAAATAATTTTCCTCAGTAGAAGTTCGAAAAAGTATGGTTTTGATTACCAAATGACAACCGAAAGTTGCCAACTTTGGCCTCAAACAGTTTCAAATTCCCAGAACCTTTTCATGATATTTTAACTGTATTTTTTCCAGCTTAACTGAGATACTTGCCAAAAGAACTTTTCAATCAAATTCGTTTTCAAATAATTTTAGTTAATGTTAATCCCCAGTTAACCGTAGATCGAGCTTTGTATCAAAACTGATACATTTGATTTTTTGTTTTATTATAACTTTTTTCAGGACATAATTATTTTAACCATTCTTTGTGACTTTGTTGTGTTGGGACTATGCTTGTTTAAAACCATCTTTCACACTTTTTTAAGAAAGAGATCTTGAGAAAATTGACAAGTTTATAGATTTCTCCTTTGTATACATAGGATAGGATTCCTTAAATTTTTTGAAGCTCGATCTACGGTTAATATAAATTTCCACCCAGTTTTCACCTTAGACTGCCTTCCATTCATTCGGTCTTTCAAATCTCTTAAATTTTTCGTTGTGCTTTGAGAGAATATTTACAAAGAATGACTAATGTAAAATGTAAAGAAAACATAACTTTCACATGGGATTTTTTTTTAATTTTCTTAATTGGGCACATACTGCTTTCATAAATGTATGAACAATACAATTTTTATCACAGTTTGCATAGTGAATTACCATAAGTGTGGTGTTAGGAAAAGCTTTTAATTCTCTCGTACTTCTAGCACAGTCACTCGGCGCAGCCATAAAGATAAGAGGTTTTAAAGCCATTTAATTACCGTTTCTAACTTTGCAACTCTGCTCAGTTCAGCTTAGCTCAACTAGGGCACCTACACCCACCCGCACGCGCACTCCGGCCGATCTTATCTGGAAATGGCTACATACGACTAAACGGCAATTAGCCGCAAAACAACCAAATCACGCTAATCGCCGTTTCGTTTGCACTTTGCATACGGCCGGCCAGCCGCTAAACGTGAAATTCATGGGAAATTAAATGTGAAATCACTGCAACATAAGGAAAACACGAAGTGGACGCTGGCTTTCGAATGACATCTGAGAATATCTAACGATGGCCGGCGTTCAACCGCAGGTGGGGCAGCTGACGTGTGCCAAACGCGCACTGGGACCACAGACAAGCCGAGCTGAACGGTGTTGCTTGGTGGCAACTCGCACCATTCGGCCCAGCACAAAAAACACTAACAAAGCGACAGCGTATACGCAAACGTGACTCGCCTCTACAATAAATTCCTCTTCCTGCTACTCGCCAGCAACACCTCTTATTGTACGCGTTTCGAAAAGTTAACGAACGCTATGAACCCTGAAACGCGCAATTTTTCATGTCATTTTCTCATAGCAACATTTACATACAATTTGCAAATCTATAAATGGTCACCACCCATCAACACCCTATACATGTATTTTCTACACCTCGTACACACATATATAATGCTAGTTATAACATCTATTTTTTGTTGTTGTTGTACATTGCAGAATGGCGCTGCACGCCCCCAGCATCCATAGGGCTCGTTCCTCGGCCAGCGTCAGCCAAATGATGAGCAGCAACATAGACAACAGCAACGGACGCAACGATCAGCGGCACATTGTCGACATACTGGTGGGCGTGATTGCGGTGCCAGTGCTGATACTGTTCGCGCTGCAGGTGGAGAAGAACATACAGAACATGTCCAACAATCCGTGGCTGGTATTTGTGCTCGGCTTTGGGCTGCTGGCGGTCATAATGATCATAATCGGCTATGTGACGCATCGACTGAGCGTGTGCTGCTGGACGGGACCCATCGATGAGCTGGGCAATCGCATGGACGGTCGAAATATGCCACATGTGAGTACAAAACCAATCGTCCACCAAAGCAATGCCGTTTGGCACGCGATCACTTGAAGAGTTAAGCAGAGAGAAACACTTTGCTGCAGGTAACCAAACCAAACTAGTCGTTAATTTTGAACTGAAGAATCAAAAGTGAAAAGTTACAAGACTTAGTTTTTAGTTTGATGATTTTTATAAAATTTGTGATTGTGAGAATTTAATAATTTAGTAATTTTATATAATTTTGAGAACACATTTTGCTAATTGAAATTCAAAATTTGTCTTTGAAGGCTACATTATCGATACTAAATACAAATTAGTTATTAGAAGCTATGATTTCGAATCAGATTACAAATAAATTTATCATTCATTGAATAAAATTGATACAATTTTTATATCATAACAGATCGAATGTGAAAAGAAATAGAAACATTACATACATATTAGGAATAAGACAACGTCCAATAATTGATTAATCTGTTCTGGGCATACAAATATACAAGCAAAATTAATTGTTGTTGTTTTTTTTTCATCACCCAAATTACTAGTGTCCGACCGAAACCACTTTTTGGGCCAAAATCGAATTTCGGTTTTTTTTAATATTCGTCAGAAACCGAAACCAAAACTTTCTAGTTGAGATACAAATTACCACATCAAACATCAAAATCACAATTTTTCAACAAACGAATTTTACTTTAAGTCAATAAAGAACAAACAAACAAACATCTGTTCACTCGCTAAACAATAAAATGTAAAAAATATTCTAAAAAGTTTCGGTTTCGGCCGTTCGGGCATTTTTTGGCCGAAACTGAAACCAAAACACTTATTTGGGCCGAAACCGGAATTTCTCCTGTTTTTCTCAATATGTGTTAAAGAAAAATGAAAGAATTCATTCAAATAAAATTTACATAAGTTCCTCTGTCCGCTTGCCTTGCTCCACTTTTGCCTTTTAGAATAAAGTTTCCCTGACATTTCTTTAAAGATGCTGACCCAACCAACTCAAACCAACCACTTTCTCTTCCCGCAGATCAATTCACAAAATGACATTCTGCGCATTGTGGACACGTTGCCGCCCAGCTACGACACAGTAGTCAAATTCGAAATTCCGCCGCCGCCCTACGATTGCGTGATCATCGATCCGGATCAGTGCAAGGCGGAACAGCAGGCGGCCGCTGTGGCCGCGGGCAAGGAGCTGCCAGCTGGCGCCGCATCTCTGCACATCTGACTGCTGTCAGCCTGGAGCGGATCTGGAGTTCTGCGACGCGTTCGCTGCATTTCCAGCCGCAATCGGTTGCAGCGTTCTATTGCATGTTGGAGGAGCGCCGTTAGTTTTTACGGAGAGAGAGCGAAAAGAGATCGGAGTGCATACTCCTCTTGTCCAAATTGTAGATGTGTGGGTCAGCGCAATTCCATCCGACCCGTAGTACTGCCGGCAAAAGTACTAATGCAGCTTTTTACCATTGTTTAAGTTTTACTGTTATTTAACTGCAACTACGAAGATGCAAAACAGCGCTCGACTGCGAAACGAATCGCTGCTCTGATGAGAAAAATGTTCAACTTCCGTCGAGCGTGCAAATCGTTATTTTTTCTTTATTTACCTGCTGTCGTATGTGTAAACTATATCTCTTTTTAGTTGTGTACGTATTAAGTTTGTGATGAGTATTTAATGTACTTTGAAGTTTTATTGAGCATTAAGTGTAGCAGAGTTTTAACTATATTAATTAAAAAAACAACATATCGATTTTGTAACTTGCATAGGCTAAACGTAGATAGTTATGCTATCTGCATGTGTACATATCTATGTACATAGGAGTGTAATGTATAAGTCTTGAAGAAAACTGCATTAAATGTACTTTTTTTCAGTCTACGAAAACATACCATTATCGATTAAGCGCATTGCAATCTCATTGTAAATATTCCTAAGCATCTAGTCGGAAGTACTGCTTACACCTTTCTGTATCTGTATAGGATTCTTGATAATAGCTTTTAGTTTAGCTTCTAAGTGATGAGCATTGAAAGATATACATAAGTGTAATTTTATACATCTGTATTTGAGACCGAAAAATAAACGAAAGAGCAATGAAATATTTGCAGAAATTAAGCTTAATTCTCGTTTTGAATTTACGGAAAAATCTGGAAAACTGTAAGAAGTTAAATTGATCATTGTTGTCAAAAAGATCGCTGCTTCACTTAGAATCAGCTCAAGTTATGGAAACTTTGTCCTCACACACTTCGAGCTCAGAACAATCCTCCACCATAGATAACTCATCAAGTCAACTCATCAACGACAAAAACGGCACCAAAATTTCAAGCTCTGAATTACAACTTTTTTCCGCAAGTTGATGAGTTATCTGTGACTCTACTGTGAAAAGTGGCTGTGGCCACATTACCTTTTCATCTCACATGCCATTTTCACATTTATTTAAAATAAAATGCCATTTATTTTGCAATTCATGTTTCAGTTTTATTGGTTTTTGTTCTATTAAATACAAGTTTATGGTTTTTATGCAGCTTTCAGAGACAGCTTCAATCAATATTTACTATGCTCCTACTTGCAATTTGCAGAAAAACAAAAACAAAAAAAAATTGCAATAATTTCTTTTCGAACAGTGATGATAATGTGTAGCTGTAGTATATATAATATATATAGTTGTAATATAGGTAATATAAAAATTATGAACTAGTTCAACGTTTTTTGAAGCAACATCTCTGCTCACATCAAGTTCCTTTTAAGTTTCTTAACGCTTAACAAAAAAAAAAAAAAAACTACAAAATATGCTTCATTCTAATTTTAAAACTAAAAATGTAGTTAATAGAAAAAACAAACTTCACAATTTACTTTTCTCACATTGTTGTTGATTTTTATGCACAAATTTAGTTTTAGTTTCAAACGCCGTCCAAATCACGCCTACAATTTGTTAGTAGCAAACCAGCGAAACTATTCGAATATTACAATGTGGAGCAAAACGACTAATGGGCATAGTGGGGGATGGTGGGTAACAGTAAGCTTGTGGGGAGCGGGACAAGAGGAGGGTCCAAGTGTGCACAGTGAACATGACTATTGTAGAACGGTGCATACGCCGAACAGCTGAAACGAACGGGCTGACTGTCGGCGCGCCCTGTGTACACCTACATTAACAAACTAGCAGTTAAGTTGCAGAGCGTGCAGTGAACATATGTGGCGCTGGTGTTTTGTTGTGTACTGATGGTGTCTCTCTGACGCCGCGTCAGAGCCGGTTGTGTGGCTCGCACCAGTTTTACACAATAAACACTCGCAGTCACGACTATGCAATTCAAAGCCATTTAGTTGTTGTTGCCTTTTTGTTTGATTTTCTTTTGCATTTTTTTGTATTTTATTTCGAAAATTCGTTTAAAATTTTAACAAAGAAGTGGGCTCGGGGATTTGAACTTGAAAGCCTTAACAGCTACTGTCAGTTGTATAGTTGGCAAAGTTGTGGTTGAATTTAAGCTTTTTGCAAGATTCATTGTTCATTTTTTGCTTTTGCTCTGACGCTTGCTCAATGTTCTTTACAAATGTGATTATCGAATTAGTAACAGTAAAAAGAGATTCGACAACGCTACACGTCACGTGGTTGTCAACCACCGTCAATTGTAAACTGAACCATGCAAATTTCCTTATTATATAAATATATAATAGTCTAGCTGGCTAGGAAAGTGTCCAAGTCATCATCACATTGGCTGCCGCAGCTGCCGTCGACGAGCGTCAACGGCCATTTCACATGCGCGTAGTGCCGTCATTCAGCCAAAACATCCATTAGTTACACTTCAGTGTGCGTGCTCTCCCTAGTTTTCGCGCCCGCTCTGCCACCATCGCATCGTCACGCCGTACGACGACCCTAATCTAACGTCGGCTGCAGACAGACGACTACATGTGATGCCACTGCGTGACCGCCACCGACGTGTTGTCGTTCAGCCGCGCAATCTCCTCGTGCAGGCCGTGACCCAGCCAGGTCAGGTGAATCTTGCTGTAGCGAGCCGGACAGAGGCGCAGCGGATTGCCGCGTCGCAGGCCCTGGTCCGTCTCACCGTACTCGTCTAAATAGGGCGGGTGCACAAAGCAGCCCTTGTTGTGGCCCAAGTACACCACCTGGCAGTCGCGTATGCGCAGAAAAAGGCCAATCTCGGCGCCACAGAAATGCGCATGATAGGTGCACGCGCCCACGCTGCGTCCGTCCAGCTCTGGCTGACAGCAGAACGACTGTCCGCAGATGATCTTGCCGCAGATCAAGCACATTGTGGGCGTCTTCATTTCTTCGCGCTCGTTGTTCGGGCATATAAAGTCCGACACGCTGTTGATCAGATCGCTGTAGTCCTCGGGCAGATCCACCAGCTTGGGTACGACACGTGAGCAGGGCACCAGTGCTAGCTGGCTGCCATTCGGCTTTTTGTCGGCGGCCAGATCGTAGTAGACAATGTCTGGGTGTGCGGCAAATGTCTCCAGTATGGTGGCATAGCAGCTCTCGTTGTTGAAGTACGCCTCTAGGCTGGTTTGCAGGCCGAGATACTTGCACATGTGCTCGTAGGTATCGCTGCCGGTGTAGCTGAAGTCTTCGGGAAACTCCACGTCAGTCACAAAGTGGAAAAAGAGACAGCTGCAGCGCAGAAATTCGCGCATCTGAGACTTAATGTGCTCGTATAGTGCGGCTATGGTGTGGACATCACAAGGCGCTGCCGTTTCCTGCGTGGTTGCCGAATCGCCCATTACATCTTCCTCTTGTAGCTCTGTTGTCGACATATTTGATGGCCGACGCGCTGCGGCCTGACGCCGTGCAGCCAGGTTGTATTTACGATAGAACTCGACAATGTTGTCGTGTATCTTTGGCGGCAGCTGCCTCACCTCCTGCTCATACTCCTCATCAATGTCCATAGTGTCGGCATGGCTGCCGGACGGCGCTTCGAACAGCACAATCGCCTTCACCATGTTGGCGAGGAAGAACAGCTGCAGCGTGTAAAAGTCCATTAAACTGCCGTTCACCACAACCGCACGTTCCGCTGCAAGCACAAACAACAACAACACATTGAAAAAACAATTCACCGACATTGGCAAGCCAGCGTTCCCGGTACTTACGTGTGGCTGCGTACAGCATATTTGGTACCATGAGGATCACCGACACCATCATGCTGAAGCAGTTCCACTCCAGTACCGAGGCGCCCCTCTGTCGGAACACCACGTCCAGCAGCTGAGCCACGGGCCCCTGCAGCTGCTGCTCATCGTTCGTTGTCAGACTGGCGCCATACAAGCAGCTGGCACGTATTAGCCCGCTGAGGCAGCTTTTGTGCCGAATGGACATTTCATGCTTGAACGGCTTGTCAACTGCGCGCAGGTACACCTCCAGCGCCTGCACCGTGTAAATGCAGGTGTGCCACAGCCACAGCAGCCGCTCCTTCTCGCTGCCCTGAATATCACTGGGAACGCACTGTCGCACTGACTTCACGTAATGCTCCACAAACTGTTTCCAACTGGCCGGCAGCTCAGGCTTTGCAATTGGCTGTGCAATCTTATCAAAGTGTTCGCTATTCACCACCACATTCAGGCTCTGCAGTAGAGTCTCCACGGTGGGCAGCTCGCCGCATTGCTCGTCGTCAGCGTTGTCGCGCAGCTTGTTCAGCTCGTCGCCGAATGTCTTTATCAACTCAATCCACAGATCGATGGGAAAAACGGTGTCGCCCGCGTGAATCACATTCGGCATAGAGTACTTGGACAGTGGAGCGGTCAGCGGCAGCACAGTGTTGCTCAGGCAGCGGCAGTACGGGCACTGCACCTCGGAGCTCTGCGTCGACTGCTGGAACGGCTGGCGACTGCGATGCGGACGGCGCTGCTCCTTCGACTCCTCGTTGTTGTAGTACTCCTGCCAGCAATCGACGTGCATCACATGGCCGCAGCTGCTCGTGTGCACCGACGATGTGTATTTGCCCTCCGGCGGCAGCACTTTCGACTTCTGTACAAAGGCCGAATAGACCAGTGTGCGGCCCTCTTTGCTCACAGTGCAATCCTCGAAGCACAGTATGCACTTGAAGCTCTGTTCCTCGGGCTGCTGTAGGCGTCGCTCGGCGCCCAGGCAAGCGAGCGAAGTGTAGGCGGCGGCGCCCTCTTCCTCGGCCACCAGCGTATCCTCCTGCCACTCCATGTCGGAGCCCAGTTCGCTCGTGTGCGCCACGGCAGTGGTGCTGCTGGCAAACATCTCCGCATTTGATTTCATGAAATTCTTCTGTGCATTCTGCATTTGCGCCATAATCTTGGCGCGACGTTCTGCGGCCAACCGGGCGCGTTCCTCCTTCTCCTGCTTCTCTTGTTCAGCGGCGGTAAGCGGACGACTGGCAGCGGATGCCTCGGTGTCGTCACTCACCATGGTGTCACTATTGCCTTTGCCGGCGGCTTCTTTGGCCTGAAGCTCCTTGAATTTCTTGACAGTCCACAGGATAAAGTCGCGATGCGCCTCAACCTAAACGTTAATATTTAATTTAATTTAATTTATTATTTAATTTAAAACATTTCAATTGTAAAAGTCCGGCATAGGGAGATGCTTACTCTGGCGCTATGCGACAGCTCCTCCAGTTTGGATAGTATGTTGTATTTTTGTGAACCTTCATAGAACGAAAGGAAGGGGTAGTTTTCTGATTGCTCTTCCTGTAGTCCATATCCAATTAAGTACAGGATCTGTGTGCAGCACAAAAATTCAGATGTTATTAAGACTCGAAAACAAATCACAGCGACAACACCGTACACACCTCTTGCAAATGATTTTCCGCAAAGCTTTTCGCCTTCAAATCCAGCGCACGATCCAGCACAGTCGAGATGATTGTCATCATCACATCGCACTGCAGCAGATTCGCAATTGATCTGCAAGCAAACAAGCAATAACACACAAAGCACACTGCATCAGCTTATAAGCAGAACTTACATGAAGCCATCGGTCAGCTTGGGCAACTTGGGCGGTGGACAGCACACCAGTTCATTCTTATTTTTGCGTCGCAGGCGCTGCGTTTCCTCAGACCTGGACTTTTCCTCTTTTGTGTAGTGATAGAAGTACATGTTGTAGTCATCGTAGAGCTCGTCCTTCAACTCATAAACGCCCTTGGTATCTGACTTTTGCGGTTTCTTGAACACTGCCACCGAGTCGATGACGTCCTCCAGCACTGTGTCATTGCTCGAATCGGGCAGCGCCCGATTCAGCTCCGAGTGGGAGTATGACTTGATGCACAGCAGCTGTATGATCTCCTTCTTGGTGCGATCCTCCTCTGTTACGTTCGAAACGCCCGGCATATAGCGCTCGCCAATGATCACAATCAACAACTCAAGGAACTCCTCAATCATGGACTGCTGCCGTATGAAGTCGTCGTCGGTGGGCAGTGCATTCAGCTCCTTTTCGTAGTCTGGCTGTATCCACTTGATCAAGTTGAACTTGTTCAATATGTGAATGAGGTACTGATTGCTCTCAATAAGGGCAGCGCCAATCTGCATGCCCACAATGTCACGGTCCAGCATCTCGCCGCGGCAGCGCACATTGCGGTAGAAGTAGAGCTGGTGTAGCAGCGAGTAACCGTTGCGACGCCACATGCCAGCGTGTACCTGAGAGATGAGTAAAATCCAACACAAAATAATGAAACCTAACAAAAGGATGGCAGACAAAGGCGGCGCACCTGGGCAATCATTGTTTGTGTGCAGAGTATGGGCTCCATTATCTCCTCGGGCGTGCGCTTCTGGCTGGTCACCGCATTGTCGAACGTCAGTCCATATTTGCCCAGATGTAGGTAGATGCCGGCGAAAAATCGTGAGAGCGGCAAGTGTATCGAAACCGGCTTGGAAGCAACATCGTACATGATGCAATTGGCCACATGGCCCGCCACCGTCTTCTCCTCCGTTACGACAGGGTTCACAATGAATCCGTTGTTGACCAGACAACGCATGACCAGTGGATACAGCTTGCCCAGCACAATGCCATCAGTGGCGCACCACTCCAGCGCCAGTGTGATGGTGTTGGCCAGCTTTATGTGCAGATTGAATGCGCACTCCCACTCGGGCTCATAGTCCATGTGCTGGCCGGTCTGACGCACTGCCGATTCCATGCCCTGCATCACGTGTAGTAGTCGTAGCAACGATTTACAACCTGTTGTTGGTAATTGGAATAATTAACTTGAAATAAACTCAGTCTAAATGTATTTACTGACCATCCAGGAAACCTTCACGTAGCTCATCTGTCCACACGTCCGGCTTAAAGCTGAGTATGTAGCGCAGGTCGTACAGTATGTAGGCGGCACGTTTGAAGAACACCAGACTTGTGGAGTTCTTGGCGAACTGCAACGTCTTATTCTTGATGTACATCTCGATGGCCTCGTGGTAGAACGTGTGCAGCAGCTTGTGAAAGATGCTTTCGTGCGCAATCAAGTAGTGCGCTATGCTCGGCACAGTGAACAGCTGCACGCTCAGCGACACTATCGAGAACGAGTGCTCGTGGTCGTCGCGTATGAAATCCTGCACCACGGTGGCATAGTGCTTCGAGAACTCCTGCGCCAGGGCCATCTTGTTGTCGTACTCCATCAGCATGCCGGAGATGAGCAGCCGATGCCAGCAAGTGCGCGCCGTCTTCCACAGCTTCACATCGTACTCGAGTATGTGTCGTATGCAGTATGGGGCTTTGCGATCCATTATTAGGCGGGCGAATATCTGTCGGAAGGTGCAGTGCTTTATCAGAAACTCCTGAAACCAGGTGAGCAGCTGCAGCGCAAACTGTTGGCATGCCACGGCGCGTATATTCAGCACCGAGACGCGCAACGATTGATTCGCCCGCGTGATGGGCATGCCTGCTATAACGCTAACTGCCTGCTTCTCGATGTCCTCCTTCAGCTTGCAGCAATCCACGAACGTATCACATTTGACAACAGCGCGACCCTCACGATCGATGCTCGCCACAATCTCCATGGCATCCTTTTGGCGACAATTGGCAATCTTTGTCAACGTGGTGATCACCTGATCGAACGTGTGCGACTCGTCGTTGTACAACACAGTGCAGTAGCACTCTTCACCGTCATCGCCCTCGCCATCCAGACACTCGAGACTGGCGTTCGACTCGATCTCGAGAAAGTTGACGCAAAACGACAATATCGCCACGAATGCAATCTCACAACGCTCCTTGATGGCATCGGTGATGATTGTACTGCTTGCAGGATTTTCTTTGCCGCGCTGCAAAACAACAACAACCACAACCATTAGGCACTTTTATGCTCGAAGTGGGACATGCTGCACTCACCAAATGCTCCTCGCAATAGTGATCCTTCTTCCACGCCTCCTCGTCGCCACAATCACAGCAGCCACCGCCGCCCGACGTGGACATTTTGTATTTGTGATAACGATGCGCCGACTGCTTGAAGCAGTTCACGCACAGCACGCACGTGGGGTCCATGCCACACTCGCGGCAACTGTACGTTGGCTCGCCGTTCTTAAACACTTTGCCGCACACGGTGGCCGTGTTTCCCTCCTTTGCCAGTTTGTCCAGCACAATCACGGGATTGTCGCCCAGTATGAACTCCATGAGCACATCGATCATGCCCTCCTTGGCGCCGGCTTCCTTGAATGAGCATTTCACTGAAAGAAACACACGAAATATGGGAAACATTTCAATGAGGTGCAACATGGCAAAGACGAAACCTAACCACCTAAAAATGGATATGGGTATTAGTAGGCGGCGTCGTACAAAACTTCTAAACGCAATCAATGGTTCGGGGTTAAGGTTGAGTGCAAAAGCCATTTTTGTGTTTGTTTTAGACTAAGTTGTTTGCTTGTTTCTATTACGAAAAAATTATGGTGGAGAAAACTTACAGACACCTCGGAGCCGCGGTCGGGGTAAATCTTGATAGTTTCTAAATGCAGAAACTACATCTGACCCTTTAAACCAGAAGAGAAGAATATATTCAAAGTTCAATATTAGTTTAGACATGCTAAGCTAAGTGATGTGGAAAGCTAGTTATGGGTCTATGAACCGACACAAAAAAAATTATCGACTTTTTTAACGATTTGTTTACCCGAAGCACAATCGAGATAGAATTGGATATGAAACACTAAACGGCGTTAAGCTAATACGGCCAATTAATGCACAGCCTGTTGCCATGCAGCTATTTATAGTTATTTGGCACAAATGGTTTCAAATGCTATCAAATTACACTGTTTGTCAAAATTTTTTACGTTACTGACTGAATTGAAATGCAAAAAGCTCAGCTCTGTGGCGATTTCTGACAGCCAAATTGTTGTTGCTGACTGCAACCTTAAACATTAACGTTCGTAGCATCTGCAGATGTTTTTCTTTTGGTCTAAACGTATTCTGAATTGCTGTTAATTAATTCGTTTAAGACATGACTTCAATGGTAATGCGCTGCACTGCACGGTTTTAGTCCAATTAATTCCAGTTATTTAGCACTTTTGTTGATTTCTAGAACTTCAACCCTCAAGTGTTGCAAGTGCAAGTGCAAATGTTGCACACTCTCGAAACTCTCTCTCAGTCTGTGCGAGTCTTTGTGGTGAAAGCAAAGTGGTGGTGGTATGATTTTCAACAAGCGGCAACTACTTACAGCTGGGTCTATTAACATCTGCAAGAAAGAAGAAAATAAAAACCATACAAATTCGAATTCAATGCAAGAAACAGAAAACAGAGTATGAACTAATATGTTTGAGTAAGTTTTTATAGGGTTAAAAATAAATTGTCAAGCAGCTGCATAAAAATCTACTTGAAGCACTAAAAGGAAAGCATTAACTCGTGGGCTCAGCATATGTCAACTTGGCCACATTTGAGCAAGTCATGTTATTGGTACATTTGCAGTCTCAAATGACAAGTCTGCAAGCAGTCCGTTTCGAACGCATATCGGCTCACATCGCAAGCCATGAAAAGCAAACAACTGTTTTGCATATGTTTGCTTTAGCTTCTAGTATGCTTAGTTTTATATTAATTTTATTTTTATAAGAAAATACAAAACAAGTTTTCAGACAATTTGCAAGGCACAACTTGGCTGCAAATGGCGTTTTCAAATGTTTGAAAAAATTCGTTAAATGTTGAAATTTTTCAGTCATATGGAATTTATATTCAATGCATGGACAGGCACAACAATTCTTTAGAAATTTAAAGAAATTAATATCATGAAATGTGCAATGGTTAAGAAGCACCAAGCAACCAATTTCCATAAACGATATTATTCGCTGACAAATGAAACTAGTTGGCATGAGTAATTTTCAAACGAGAACTTGCTACTCCAGTGACAATGACAACACCGCCATTAATATTAAAATAACAATGCAAAATACAACAACAACTATGGCAGCTGTACAATCACCAATAACAAAATGTTGTCATAATTTTGAGACAAAGATACAATTAAAATTTTGTTTATATTATTTGTATTAATTATTATATTATTTTTATATTATTTATATTTGCTAATGGGAATCGTGACAGCGTAGTGGAAAATTTAAATGTTTGCCACTACAAAAAAAAGGAAGAAAGCTATAAAGAAAAGTAGGCAATCAAGCCAAGTGGAAAATAAAAATATCAGGTGTACAACTTTGCTTGCGCCGTTTTTTTTCCAAAATTAAAAGCTTTATTGCGAAAAAGTGCTTACAGATGTATTATTCAAAGTATTGTCCGTCGCTAGCGACAACTTTCTCCCATCTTTCCGGCAATTTTCAGATCCCGGCTCGAAAAAAGGAGTCCTCTTTTGACGCTATCCATGAAGCAATCCATTTTTCCAATTCTTCGAAGGATTGAAAATGTTGATCTGCCAGGCCGTGTGCCATCGAACGGAATAGGTGGAAGTCAGAAGGGGCGACATCTGGGGAATACGGCGGGTGGGGCAAGACTTCCCATTTCAGCGTTTCCAGGTACTTTTTGACCACTTTTGCGACGTGAGGCCGCAAAAGTGGCCACCACCATGTTTGTCTTCGACATCGAAATCACCATTTTTAAAACGTTGAAACCACTCCCGACACGTTCTTTCACTCAGAGCAGCATCACCGTAAGTTTCTGAGAGCATTCGATGCGCTTTAGCTGCATTTTTTTTCGAATTGTAACAGAAAAGTAAAACTTCCCGCAAATGGCGAGAATTGGGCACATAAACGGACATTTTCGAGCGTGAATAATACGAAAACAAGAACAACTGTCACTGAAACGGCGATGACAATTCGTTAGGCACTGTCCACACTCACTTTAAAGGCATTACCATCTATGTATTTCAACCAGCCTCAGCCGGTACAGCCACCTATCGGAAAACGGCGGAAGCAAAGTTGTACACCTGATATTTATAACATTTAATGGATTTGGTTTTATTTGGTCAAATATTTATATCAAAAATTAATTTTAGGAGCAATAATTAATTATATCTGTGGCAATCAAACACAGTAGCTTAAGTCAACTTAAGATGTTTTATCATATTTTAGCTTAAGTAAATCTGCCGTAAAATTACTTTCAATGTGTTTATTCTCTGTTTTCATATTCAATTTATTCTATAGAAACCATATCGTTCCTTCACTGCAAGAACGTCATAACTCAAAAATGTTTTTTTCCAGTTTATGGCAACCCTGTGTGTATATGCATATGATCTTTTATCTGTCAAAACCACTTTGTAAAATATTCAATACTTTGCTCATAAGACGACATTAAACATTTTTTGCCTGTAATAATAAACTTTAAAATTGAATTTTCTCGAAATTATGTAGTTTTGTGTTATGACTTTCTTGCAGCGAAGAAGAGATATGGAAATTAATTGCGTTTTTCTCCGCTCGCTGTTTTTTTCGACATAAGCTACTCTGTTTTATTGATACAGATATATAATCACAATCATTATGGAACTACAAGTATTATAATTTGATGTTAATAATTTAATTAAATGTATAAATATTTTAAATTGATCTTTTTATATAGAAAAGCGAGACATTAAAACTGAACTAAGAAAATATTTGTGCTGTTTATAAAACCTTTGTCAACGGCTAGAATATATTTTTATTGCATTTTTTGTGCCATTTGCTGATTTTGACAAGCATAATATTTATGAAACAACAATGCGAGGAGAGTCGTTCAACTCGTCGGAAAAATACGATTTTATAAACGAGACACTGAAACAAATTGTTTATCAAATGACGTTATACAAGAAGAGCAACGCAGTTTTTGCGATGACAGAGTTAAGAGAGAAAGTGCGACATCATTTTATTTTGAATTTATTTTAATCAAGCAGTTTTCTTTGGAAAAATAACCAATTAAACAAACGACGGTGAAGTGAACTTGATATATATTTTCTACATAAATAATATTTAATATTTTTATAAATAATATTTATATAGAAATATGCTAAAATGTAGTTTAAAATTATGTAAAAACCAGCCACCTCTTCACCTTCCTGTCAATTACTTCTAATCAAGTGTTAAAACCGTAGCAAAATCTGTCAAATGAACCTAAATAAAAGACATTTAGAAACGTTGCGCTCAACTGATGAAAACATAAATTCATTATAGAACAAAAAAACAATGTCAAAAGCTGCGGTGCAAGTGCCACTTGTCAGCAGCTTCAAGCTAAAAATGGCAGCGC
Organism: Melieria omissa; assembly: GCA_963971225.1. NCBI lineage: Eukaryota > Metazoa > Arthropoda > Insecta > Diptera > Ulidiidae > Melieria > Melieria omissa. The sequence goes on from OZ020268.1 coordinate 33,024,337, forward strand.
GATCAGAATGCAACCAAATGGATAGTGAAATAAAAACGCACACAAAGCAAACATTTAGAAGCAACAAAACACAAAACAACTACGAGCAGAATGGTATTGAAGTGCTTGATTGTTCAACATTGCCAAAAGCAAAAAAAAAGTTGACATTTTTTCTTAGGTGTCGTTGCTGCGCACATTAAAAGTTGACCTGTGCAACGTCAGCAGGCGACAGACATCAAAACAAAAACGCGTAAATTAACATTTATAGTAATTTTTCTATTTAAGGAGCCCGGAAACGGCCGAACACACACACACAAAACATATCCTTTACTAGTGAACATAAATTACAAATAAAACAAATCCACTAAAACGATTATTCAGTCAGCGAAAATGTGCAAACAAAGGTAAACACTGAGCCAGACGCTACGGCAACAATGCAAATCAATTAAATTTGCAAACAAATACAAAATTATCTCACGACAGTCAGTCACCCTTTTGCACTGCAACCGTTCGGTTACAGTAGACAACGCAAACATTAACAAAAGGCCAAACAAACCGACTACGCCTCCCCTTTGGCATGAAACCGAAAGCGCTTGAAATTCAAGTGCAGCAGCAGCACAACAATAACAGCAACAATCAGCCGCAATGGCTGCTCGCCGCAAGCAACCAACGGCATTGAGGAAGGTATCAGCGCTTGGAAGATCATGTTGCCAATGGCAGGGCCAACTGACAGCCACTGACCAAGGGCGCAAATTTATTTATGGTGGCTGACACATGGTCTGCAGCTAACTGTAGTTGCTGTTTGAAATTGTGGCGATCAGTTGCAACTCACCTTGCTCCAGATCGTAGCGATAATCGAAATACTTCCGTGATTGCTTCTGAAAGAAGGTGGTAAAGTCGTTCTTTTGTAGAGTGCCCGCCTGGTACTTCAGACGCCAATTCTTGAGCGGCGAGTCGGTGGTGTGCGTCGGTGGCGCCACCACATCCTCCAAATCGAAACGCTCCATTGTCTGCTACAGATAAATTGCTATCTATAGCGCGTTGCCCACTGTCAATGCCTTTGCTCTTGTCAGTCAGTCAGTTGTGGTGGCACTAGTGGATGTTAAGGGCAATTGTTGTTTTTGCTACTGCTCCACTACGCTACGTTGACCGTTTGATTGTTATGGTTCTGCTACTCAGTACTGCAGCTGGCAGTTGCATTCAGTGTATCGCTGACTGGTCTGCTAACTTTTTCGGAGTTTCCGTTTGCAATTTTTTTTCAATTTAATTTTTCGTTCCTTTGCTGCTTCTGACTTGCTGCTGCTCGTAGGCTGCTGTTTGTCGTCGTTGTGGTTGTCAAATAGAAGTGATAGTGCTGTTGCTAATGCTGTTTCTATTCACTGCGATGCGCATAGGTGAATGTTGCTGGCAATTGTTTGCGCTTCGTTTTATATGTTGCTTACGCTGTTTGATAACGTTGCACTTGGTGCTCCTTCCGCGGCCCACTACACTGCTGCTTCTCACTTGTTCCGTTGTTTACTATAGATATTCGATTGTTTGTAGCTGTAAAGAGAAGAGAAACGCAAAATTATTGCATTACACATAACAGGCAATTGTTGTAGAATTTACATAAAGGTGCAGTACGTCGATGCCCTTTGCAAGGCATCGAAAATCGGTATATCATGAGCGTTATGAGTTATCACCGCACGCTGATAATGCGTTCATAGTGTCGTGCACTATCGACTTTCTTATATCAATAAGTCTACATACACCCAATTCGTTTTCTTTCAGCTGAACAAATTCGATTCAATTCAAGGTGAATTGAGCTTACAACATAATTGAAAAAAATTTAACTGCCATCAAACACATAATGACAACAATATTCAGTATCCACCCAAATAAGATCACATTTACACAGTTCACAGTTCGTTCGTCTGCTTAAATGGAAAATTGCATTAAGTTACAACTTCCCTCTTAGTGATTCAGAAAGCTCCAAGCAGTAATTTTCCCACACACATGACCCCAACGAATAAGATTTTTAAAAGTTGTTTACAAGGAGGTGCAAACACTCCTTAATCTAACATGAACATTCAAGGGTCCTTGATGTCCCCCGTAAGCATCACGCAATCAAATTTAAAAAAGGTTCCTTGGTTTTCCTTATGAAGTATTCAAAGCCGGACTTGCTGACTTGCAGTCGATTCTATCCCAAAACTTCAAAGACCATGGTTCCATAACAATTTTTCCTGTCATAGCTCTTGCAGCATGTTGAAGTCGTGCCGGGTGACGCTTTGCAGTATTTACTTTCTTCTGCACATTGCAGTTGCTTCACGTAACGACAATTTTTGGGCCACAGTTTTTCCGACACCAAAAAGCCGAACGCTGAATTTCGCCGTCTGCCGATTAATTTTTATGCCCGAAGAAAAGTAAATTCAAATTTTGACTCTTATTTCCAAACCAAACACAAAGTAAAATACAGAACCAACGACAACAGCAAACACGATCTCTATGTTGGTGTTGTTGAGGTCACCCAAGGCTGGTTGTGCGCACGGAAAAGCAAACAGTGCAAACTTCTACGCAAACTGCCAAGGCCAACGGTTGAAGGGTACAATTTTGGGTAAAAACAATGTCAACGAGAGCACCGAGTGCAGCCAGTTGCATCGGAAAAGATGCTGGAGGTGATCGGCCGTTCGGATAAAACGATGTGTTGTCTGTGTATGCAACTTCAGTCGTGGCCGCAAACGCCTCCACCCAAAAATCCATACATCTGCACAACTTCCGCCACCCGCTACGACACCTACTATCCCTGCCAACCCGCTCCTCGAAAACCCCGCTCATTTCCCCACGAAATGCCAGCCCATTCAACAATCACTTAGCTGAATCACTGTAACACCGCGTCAACAACATCCACAGCCGAACCAGCCAGCAGCAGCAGCACAAAACAAAACAAAACAACACGACAATGTAGCGCACAGCTGCGACGCCATCCCAGGCAGCGGCGTCATTGTTATACAAAATCTTGCCAGCAACGAAGGCAGCAGCAGCTCGTCCAGCCAGCAATCCGAGTACAACGTCGCCGTCGGCGTCAACGTCGACTGCGCTGCAGTCGTTGTCACGAAATGTGCGCTGCTGGCAATATTACAAAATACTTTTTTTCTGCAGCATTTCCTCGTCCTCCAACACAACAACAAAACAGTGCACCCCTCCCATTCCACCCACACGCGCACTGCATCAGCAGCTACTACGATCGCACATCAAAATTCCACGCAATTCAGCACCAAAAAAAATCAAATAACGCAAACTCTTCAGCGACTCGGCTCTTTGTCTTTTTTCCCACACTTCTGCTTCCTGTGAAAACCGAAAATCATTTTCAATTCCACGTTTTTTCTCCTCGCTTTTCCTCATTTCAATATTATTTTTGTCGATTATCTTTCATTTTCGCGTTTCATTTCACAAACGGTTCGCTTTTCCTCCTATCCTTAACAAAAAATTTTGCAAATATTTTTCGACGCTTCTTTACATTTTCCAAAGCTTTCAATTTTAACTATTCTGATTACTGGTTTTTTCGCTCGGCTTTGAAGTGAATTGCGTACTTTAATTTTGTAGATTTTTTTTATTTTTTTACTTTAACAAACGTATTGGTCTTCAGCTGCTAATAAATATTGGGTGCACTCCAAGATTTTGTTCATTTCGCAGTAGTGTTGAAAATCGTTAATTGGTTGCCCTCGCATGCGACACAAAGACGACGCTAGACAGTGATAGCAACATGGTATACAGGTTTACTCATACGAGCGCACACTTGCAAGTGAATGAGACAACTGGCTTCGCAATAGGAAGTGGATGTTCACCTTGCGTTGCCATCCATTCAATATTGCATGTGCATGTTAAGGGAGGTGCCATTTTCGTTGTAGACATTAAACTAAAACTGTCATTAAGATCTTAAATTATTAAATACTTTTAATTTTCAAACGTGAAGGGTTGGCATGAATATCATGATTTGAACTTAATTCTTGTTCACATTACTATTTATTCAAGGAACAATTAAATTGTGTAAAATGAGCTTAATCTTTATTGTTTACGACTTTTACGACCATTTCATTATGAGTTTCAGTTTTTGGAGTTATTTAGGTATTTCGGTAAAGTTTTAAGATTAAGAATTCTGTGGCACTGTAAATATTTTGTGACAGCTCCATGTGAGTATTTGAAAATAACGTTACCTATCGGCGGATCTACCAATCCCATTTATGACTACCAGATATGAGTTCAAGTTCAAAACCGTTGTTGCTAGTATTTTATGGGTATGGAATACGAAATGTACATTTAGTAAAGTTAAAATATTTTCGTGAAAAAAAAAAATTATGAATTATTCATATCAGCTGTAGTTGTAGTTATGTTGTTTCGGTGTACGAAAGAATCAGCTGTATTTAAGCATTCTAAAGGTAAGGTCCCACGATTACCGCAATGAGTAGATATCTCACGCATTTTTCAAAAAATCAAATGCTAATCGTGTGAACTCGAATCGGTTTCAGCGCAAATGTCAAAAATATTCGATCTGCCTCCTGTTCCGCCGAACGAAATCGGTACTGTCGCGCCAATCGTGTGAACAGTTGAAGCCAGACAAAAAATTAAAACTCGAGCCGAATTCTGTCAGCAATTCAAGCACCAACCATAGAGGCCGACAATTTTGTCGGTGCTGTGAAATTTTTTGAGAAGTTATTTCAATTTTTTTTCAATTCGGGCAATTGTGCGACCTACCTATAAAATCGTTCGGTGTGATCCAATTAAAAAACGTTTTGCTCAATTGACAATTTCTGCGTAGTCAATGCCCGACCAGATCGAACTATGGTCGGCGCATTTGCGGCAATTGTGAGACCTTAGCTTAAGGGTTCATATAGAATATCATAATTTTTAAATTATTTTTCGGCAACCATCAATTCCATCAAGTAAGTGGAAAAATCAAACTTCAATTTTCAATTTTTATTGCTTTAAGTTTTCGTACAGTTTTTTACAAAAATATCAAAACCTATGATATTTTTCATGTTCTTAATGCTGATAATGGGCTTTTATTAAAATAAACTATATCTCTTCAATTGATATGTCCAAAATATAGAGAATAAAACCATTGAGATGAATTAACTTCACCTTATCGATATTCTTCCCATTTCACAATCGAAACATCTGGCAGCTCGCTGACCATATGAGCTCACAGCTGACGCATCTACTCCATGCAAATACCAAAACAAATAACAGCTGTTGCCTCGTTGAAACGCACAGCTTTCAAAACGGCAAAATGAGCTTTTTGGCCGCTAAGCTCAATGCAACAACAAGCGGTGGTAAACAAGGACAATGCATTATCCTTAGGTGGCTCATTTGCTTTGTTTTTCTGCTGGTGTTTTGTGCTGCTTTTAAATTACGTCGTTTGGAATTTTGCATACCAAGTGCGTAGTTGGGGTCAGGAGAACACGCTCACCGCCACAGTAATAAGGAGAAAGTTAAGGACAACTGAAAATAAATGAAACGGCATAACTGCAGCTGCAGATAACGTCGCACACAAAGACGAACATAATCGATTTCCAATTAAAGTCAAATCAGTCATTTCTAGCGGTGATTTGGCAATTTCGTAGCTGCGCGCAACAAATCTGAAACTTTGATGCCTGAGCTGAAACTCAATTGATAGCATATAGTCTAGGATCCAATTTCGATTTGGCAATCAATTGTAATTCAATCGCATTATGGCCACCGATACGAAGAACACGAGCGTTGCAACAACAAACGCCATTGCTATGGACAACAAGATACCGCTGGATTGCACCAACATGACCGGCACGAGCAGCGCTGATAAACAAGACAAACATGTAGCCCGCATTGATTTTGACAGTGACGACACTATTGCGCTGCTGACCGGCGATGAAGTCGACAATGCCACAGGCGGGACAGCGCTGCCGCCTGGCTATGGCATGTCGAACGGGTTGACAACGGATTCGCAAAAGCCGCGCTGGCTGTCGTCATTGCACAGTGTTATATTCATCATAACGTGCGCCCTGGCGGTATTCATTGTTTTTCGCAATGTCTTGACCTGGTGAGTGAGTGAGATGTTCGAGATGTACAAAGTAATTTGATCATTGATGATTTTATCATTTAAAAAACCACTGTTTCATCTTTGCAATTTTCGACAGCTTCTTGCAATCTTCAAATACAAATTTTTTATATAATGCAAACAATGTACGCTTTCTGCCTGATGGACTAAGTTGAAAGTTCCAGGGTTTCTACAAATTCACCAACTGTGTGTCGTTTTGGCTACTGACATAGTTGAACAACTTTCTGTTACCAAATTCACACATTCACAAATATCAAACATTGAATGGTATCGCAGCTAGACTGCACTCTTAGGCCTATCATTTGGGCCAATGTTACTTTGGGCCTATAAAAAATCAGCCATAGGAACAGAATCGCTCACTTTTCACGTTTTTATCAAGATTGCGAAACATGGTTACACAAAAATATTCTGCAAAGACGATCAACAATGTTGTTCAGATTTCGCTTAGTTCATTTAGTGCTTCAGACACTTCTGTAAGTTTTGGACTTGGTTTTCTGTTTGAAAAATTGTTACTTATAAAGTTATGAGACCAGCAGTTTTTGAATATATACCAACAGTTCAATTTCAACAGCAAGTTAGCGAACTGACGCTAAAAACCAAAAGACTCATTAACCCTGGAATCAATGCAGTGTTGTGATAAATTAATAAGCAAAATCTCAGTATATTTTGTTGTTAACTGTTGCCAAAATACAGTTAGGTGTCTCTTCATGTCGAGAAGTTTGACAATTCAAATTGTGACACTTTTGAGGAAATAAATTTTTGTTGAAGTTAATTTTAAGTAAAGTTTTGACAATTTTAGTATATATTTTCAAATAAAAAAATTAGTTTCGAATTTTAAAAATTTTTCTGTCAACTTTTTAACTGTTATTTATAATAATTAAATTCATCAAAAGTGACATAACTTAAAATAGGGTCAGATGGGGGAAATAAAAAAATATATATTAATTTAGCATGTAAATTAATATTTTTTTGGGTCATGGTCTGTTGCAGTTAATTTTAAAAGCATAAAATAACCCCTGTTTACATTTACCCCTTGTTTACATTTACCCCATCTGACCCTAATTCAGTAATTTAATTCAATAATTGAATTAATTAAAACATCATCAAAAAGTCAGAACTCAAAATTTAGGATTTTGTAGTATAATATTGAAAGAAAACCCTTTGTAACTTATCTTAAAGCATAATCTGCAGGGATTTTCTACTAAACGGTCTATACGTTATTTAAAAAAAAATATTGTATTCAGCTCAAAAACAGTTTTTTGCGTTTCCTGAAAAATTAAAAATTTTGAGTTGTGTCACTTTTGTAGTGGGTGCGCGATGTATTAAAAAAACAATCACAATTATAATAAACACAATTATATAAATGCGTCAGAAAAGCCGCAGAATAGATTTTCCTCCTAATAAGACCGATTTGATCTGCCGAAACAAAATCAGAATCGTTGAACTTTTGGGAACCACATTCTTTTAGTAGCACAAAAAACGCGGTTATCGCTCTGTTGACCCCCTTTTTTCGAAACGCATATACAGAAATAGAAAATGGAGCAATATTTTGTTTATATCAAAACCATACTGTAATCAAAACTATAATATTTCTATGTGCCACTCATACTTACAAGAATTACAAGTACATAATATATTCCACTTTAGGCATTCTTGCGCATTCTCTTCCTTCACTTCGTCACTTTTGTTCGTTTGCTTTCTTTGTTCTTTTGTTGTTTACAAACTCAGATCGTTTCTCTATTTTTTGCGTTCAATTTTCATTTTCTCTTGTTTACAACCATTGTGCATACACATACATACATTTGTATTTAGATGTTTGTGTGTCCAACCACTTGCACCTTCAGATACTCGCACTCGTGAAAGATACACACATTGAACAAGTACACAAACAACAACAATACCCGAACAGCTCGCCGTGCGCTGCAGCGCTGAATTGCTCGATCATTTGTTTTGGTTTCAGTTTCGGTTCGTTTTTGGCTTTGGTTCGGTTTCGGTGTGTGGCTCACAGAGCGTGCAACTCAGTTGCGGCTCAAACGTCGAACCGGGCTTTCTTTTATGTAGATTGCGAGATTTCCGTGTTTTTCGTTGCGTCTGTTTATATACTCGATTTTATATTTTTATTTTGTTTTGCATTTGCCATTCGAGTGCTTTATTAGTGTTGTTTTTTTTTTCAAAACCCAAAATAAACTTATTTTCAAGCATGGAAAAAGAGATTAATTTTTATATTCTCCCTGTAAGGCATCTGCAGAGTTTCTGGGGCGCATCCGGTGACTTTTGGCAGTCGCAGTGGGACAAGTTTATCGATAAGACAGGTGAGTGCTCATATACCTGCGTATGTATGTTTGCTTGTTTGTATGTGTGTAGATAAAAGGAATAACTAAATGGAGTAATTGTGTTCGTAGTACACAAATTTGCTGTACAAAATGTGTTCCCATTAGTAAGCAACAATGAATGAATGAATGAATTGAACAATGAATTATGCAGCAAATTGTTAGAAGAAATACAACAATACAAAAATATAGCCGATTGAAAGTTGCCTGATGGACTTTTTGTGCTACTGTAGCGATGCAAAAAGGGTGCACTGGATGTTACCTGTTTACTTGATTTGCAAACGAAAATTTGTAAAAGAAAATTGGTTTTTGTAACGAGCCAGGTATCCGAAATACGCCATCTGAATAGGAGACATGATTTGGGAGGAGAAAATCACTTAGATTTGAGCAAAAAATCAGGAAGAAGTCTTAGGCAGGTATTTTGCAGGCAAATGGTCGTTCGGATTAGACATAAACTAGGCAACAATTCGTATACAAACTTAATCTTGAAGAGTTTTAGACGATCTTATGAAAATAATCACATACCTATGTGATTTTAAGTTTGAAATAAATATATCAAATATATAAAAAATTAAAAAGAATAAAAAAATTTTATGAATTTAAACAAAAAATACAAAAATAAAAGTATAACATGTAACATAATAAAATAAAATATTAAAAATAAATACATAAAAATATCATTGCATTGCCCAAAAATACTATTTATTAGTGTCCGACCGAATATTCGGTTTCGGCCCAAATAAGTGTTTCAGTTTCGGCCAAAAAATGCTTGAACGGCCGAAACCGAAACCAAAACTTTCTAGAATATTTTTACATTTTGTTGTGTAGCAGATATATAGTTAAAGGTTGAGAAGGAGAATTTAGATGCCACCAATGTAAATAAACTTCTTTTTTTAGCATATAATATTAAATTATTTAATTTTGAATATTAGCGAGTAAGGTCTGAAACGGTAATTTTTTATGATTATGTTATAAAAAAATTAATGAATTTTTTTTATTAATACGTGGGTGGTCCGATAAGTACTTAGCCTACAAAAGAAAAACGAAAATTTTGGAAAAGTGGCGATTTATTTCTCAACGTAGTCTCCTTTCAACTCGATACACTTGACCTAGCGTTGCTCTAACTTCTTTAGCCCGTCTGAAAAATACGTTTTCTGGAGGTCTCCGTAGCGGCGATAACCTCCTCATTCGACTCAAATTTCTGCCCGGCGAGTGACTTTTTCAAGTTTGGAAACAAAAATAAGTCACACAGGGCCAAATCTGGAGAATACGGTGGATGGGGCAGCTGTTCGTAGCCTAATGCGACCAATTTGGCGAATCACCGACCGATATTGGTCTTTTTCCATTTTTTTTTAAATCCGCGGACACGTTCGTTTCCACACGCGGTCAAAACAAAACTACAAGTCCAATATGGCTGAAATTTTGACAGTAGCCGTCTACTAGGATGTACTACACGATAGTAAATTTCTCTTACGATAGTGGCACCATCGGGCGATGAGGCTAAGTATTTATTTATTTATGTTGTATTTGTCTGTTTGTTTGTTCTTTATTTGCTTAAAGTAAAATTCGTTTGTTGAAAAATTGGGATTGATTGATACTTGATGTAGTGATTTTTATTTCAACTAGAAAGTTTCGGTTTCGGCCGAATATAAAAAAAATCGAATTTCGGTTTCGGCCCAAAAAGTTGTTTCGGTCGGGTACTACTTTTTTATATAAAAATGAGATTATTTTGGTTTTATAAAGCAATATTTTAAGATGAAATGTGCGAGTGCAGTTTGCGGCCAAAAATTATAGAATAGAAAAATTGTAGAATACATCATAGAACGATAACAGATACAGAAATGATTTATATTCATTAAACTTGATAAAAAAAATAATAACTAAAGAAATAATAATAAATAATGTGAAATAATTTCATAAAAATATATAAGAAAGAGAAATAGATGTTTAAAAAGTTATAAAAAGAAAATAAAAGAATAGAAGAAGTTAAATTTTGGACGGTGGAAATAAAATAAATCCGTATTTAGCAAGTCACAAAAAATCTTTTCCATCGCTAAATTGCAGTATGATTTCCATTTATTACTTTATACTCAGCTAATCTATGATGATACATGGCTTTACTTACAACTATAATTAATGATCAGCGCTTTCCTTTATCTTTGTTTACATTGCTAATTTTTTGCGCTGCTTTATCAATGCACAGCAACGGCCATTGCCTCGGTGCAAAGATCAACAGCCAGCCCTGCGTTCGGTTTAACTATAGGCGACGGTCAGGGCCAATTTATGACTAGTAATTGTGTGTGTGTGCGTCCATCAACAGTCCACTCCGCCCTCGCCGGCAATGCACTTGCGCCGACCATCACTCTCCGTCCAGTGCACTCAATCATTTGGCAAGTGCTCGCCCCGTAGTGCAACTGATCTGTGTACACTAAGCACAGTGTTTCGAAAAAATCATTTTACACCCAAAAATTGTACATGAAAAATATGAAAAAATGCGTAATTTCTTGGCCAACGTCAATGTGATCAAATCGGAGTGCTCCGTCTGATTGTGCGCCACCATTGTGTGGGATCGAATCACTGTGCGCTGTCACGTTAAGGTCATCTGCACTTGAATCCTCACACATTGCGCCACTGAGGCTGCTGTCGCCACAGCATTTGTGTACTTTCGTTGCATTCTTTATTTACTGCCGTTTTGGGTAAACACAGTTAATAATAAAAAAAGAAAAATGTGAAACAACAATGAGGAAAAGCGTTGTGATTATTGTCAGCAATTGGTGATACTCGCCGACCGTTGATGATTGCTGGCTGCCTGCCGCTCCCCTGTTTTGTAGCTGTGTGTGATTTGTCACACTTGTTACTTAATGTCCGCATATGGAGCGATTTTTGTGTCGTGTTTGCTTTGTTTTTATTTAGCTTAATTAGCATTGAAACCAGCCACACAATAATATTGCACAATCAATTTTGATTTCTGTTTTAACTTTATGAAGACCTTCAATTGATTTTCGGATTAAATGTTATCAGCAAAATAGATTTGTAACTAATTCAGGAGATATTTGTTTGGCTAATGATAGCAAAGTTCAAATCAACTATAAATAATAAAATTGATAAGGTGCAATACCCTGCAAGAAACACAATATTAGAATTTGGTCGGGGCAGAATCTACAATACCAATAAAATTACAAAAAACCAAAATATCTAAAAAATGTGACCCACTATTATCGAATCTGTCTCTGAACCAAATCGGCATCAAAAAAAGAGCGCATTCCTGTCCAATTTGAATCATTGCATTATACTTAGATTTGATAAAAGTCCTTAAATAGATTATTTTCAGAAATCATGTTATTGTTATTATTAACCCTTTCGCTATTTTGTTGCCATATGGCAACATGCTACTTTGTGAACGTCTTTACCCTCTATGGCTTCACCAAACATTTTCTTGTTGGTCCTTGGAATAGTTTGAAGTTCTAGGAATAATACAAAATTAATAAACTGAATATTTAAATTTAAGAAAGATAATATTGTTTTAATGTTATATCCTTTTATAGTAAAGAAAAAAGAAGCAGAAAGAAATTACAGCATTTTTTTCTTACTTTTTGCTTCAATTCAGAAACATTTTTTGAATAATTTTAGCTCAAGTAGATGATTTGATTTTTAGTTTTGAGTAAACAATTTTGTGTTTAAGTAATTATTATATCCAGAACGATAAGGGTTCGATAACAAACATTTTAAAAAATTAGTATGGGATGTTGTTGCTGTAACCACACAGACTTGTTCGATAAACTTAAAACTTTAATTTTCTCCAGTAGAAATATGTAGCGAAAGGGTTAATGTCGCTTTTTGTGCAGGTCAGGCGTTTTTCGTGTGATTCCATTTAGTATTTTTGAAATAATTTTAATAGTTCTTATAATAACCATAAATTGTATACAAATGAATCAAGTGCTTTTTAATTGTTCTCCAGGTGATGATCCCCTGATGTTGTGGGTCTTTGGCAGCACCATATTCACAATACTTGTCTACTGGCTAGTGGGTGGTATATACACTTTCATGGATCTGACAAATCGACCAGCATTTCTGCGCAAGTACAAAATTCAACCAGGCACAAATGAGCCCGTTGATCGAGCAGGCCTGATGAAGGTAAATATCAAAAAACTATTCTTCTTCCTTTTACTTAAACCTGAATATCTCTCCTTCCACAGGTAATTTGGCGCGTGATCAGCAACCAACTCTTTGTCGGCCTACCGTTTGCATTTCTTAGCTACAAACTTATGACGCTGCGTGGTCTCAGCTCCATACGCGAATTGCCCACATTTCACTGGGTGTGTGTGGAGTTGACTGTGTGCATTCTCATGGAAGAGCTGGGCTTCTATTATTCACATCGGCTGCTGCACAATAAGCACATCTACAAATTCATACACAAACAACATCACGAATGGACTGCACCCATTGCAGTGACGGCCATCTATTGTCATCCCATTGAGCACATCTTTAGCAATTTGTTGCCGCCGTTTCTGGGCGTTTTCCTCATGGGCACACATGTGGCAACGGCTTGGATGTGGTTTGCCTTAGCTATACTGTCGACACTGAACGCACACTCTGGCTATCATTTGCCGTTCTTTCCCAGTCCCGAAGCGCACGACTTTCATCATCTAAAGTGAGTTTAATTCAATTATTTAATTGGTTGTTGTATTAATGTGTTGTTCGTTTGCAGATTCAATAACTGTTTTGGTGTTTTGGGCGTGCTGGACCGTTTGCACGGCACCGATCTGCTGTTCCGCTCAACCAAGTCATACACGCGTCACATTATGATGCTGAGCTTTGTGCCGCCGCGCGAGGCATTTCCCGACTCTACCATGAAATAAGAATGCGACACGTGTTTAGTTTTCATACAAGCTTTATTAGTTCTTTAAGCAGAGAAAGCGTTTTCAGTTAGAAAATACAATGATTACGTTTTATTTAAAACTATGCCTAACATTTAGACCGATAGTCATTTGCTGAAATGTAGACCACTTCTAAGAGAGAAGTCATTGTAATGTTGATGCTGCGGATGTTCGCAATGGATTTAAATTTAACTTAGAGTTAATGTGTGACGGTATATGGCACACGTTACTGTTTCATGGAACCTCACATATATTTTGAGGCAACTGTATGGGCCTCACAACGTGAAATTGGATTTGAATATGAGTTCAAAGCAAGTGTGTCTATTAATCCATAAGTATGTAGTGGGTACCGAACGCAAATGCAGCGCAAACAATAGTAAACATTCTCATCAAATGTGGCTCACATATTTTAGTTATTAGTGTTTTAAGTCTTGCTTTAATGATATTCTGCAAAAATCTTACAAGAAAATCTGAAAATTGCTAATTGCAATCACTAATAGATTTATACTTAAATATACACCTATGTACACGTATGTATGTATATCAGTGTGACAAGTTTATAGCTAATTGAAATAAAATAATTTCTATCAGAGATAAATGGCGCGAACTAAGGGCGACAGCCCGTTATTTTTAAACTGACACGATTATATGAATGTATGAACCTAATCTTGAAATCGGCTCGTAAGCATTTCCAAGTTGGATTTAGTGTTTTTTATACGTTATCAATGCGAGTAAAAAAAAAACAAAGACAGTGGCAGAACGTTGCTATATCAGTGATAGTTTGCCAATAAGTACGGTAATCTTCATAATAAGCGTCAAATGTTTTGTTTATTCATTTGGTTAGTCTATTTCATGAGCCATGGACGCCACAACTATGCAGCGACTGGTCGCCAAGTGGCACTTACTAGGGGCCCACCTGCAATACAAATGGAATACATTTTTAGATATTGTTGGTATGTATTAATTATATTAGTTTTCTATGTTTGTCTCACAAACAAATATATTTGCAAATGATTTTTCAGGCGATGATCCCCAATTGCTTTGGATTGTGGGCACCACAGTATTAATTTTGATCGTTTATTGGTCCTATGCGGCGATTTTCACGCTCATGGACATTACCAATCGGCCCAAGTTTCTGCGAAAATACAAAATTCAGCCGGGCCAGAATGAGCCAGTTGACCGTTTGCGTCTTATAAGTGTGAGTGTTTTATAAAAGATCAATACCACTTTTTTAAATTTAATGTTAGTGTCATAGCACTTAAGAGGCAGTGCTGTGACATTACATTATATAATTTTTGATATAATTAAACCACTCCCATTACTTTTTGCAGGCTATCAAAGCAGTAATCATCAATCAGCTGTGCGTCGGTGTCCCAAGCGCCTATTTGGGATATAGGTTTTTCTTCCGTTTTCAAAATCACGCACCCATACGTGAACTACCCAGCATTGCGTCGATTGTTATCGACATCATTGCATGTGGTGTGCTGGAGGAGATCATGTTCTACTACTCGCATCGGCTGCTCCATCACAAGTCCATTTACAAGTTCGTACATAAGAAGCACCACGAGTGGACGGCGCCCATTGCGGCCATGACCTTCTATTGTCATCCGCTGGAACACGTTGTGGCCAATTTGATGCCCATTGCCATAGCGGTGGGTCTGATGCGATCGCACATTGTAACCGCCTGGATTTTTTTCACGCTTGCCATCATCAACTAGTCTCATCAACTAGTCGGCCTCGATAGCTCAGCGGGTAGCGCGCTGGCTTCTCATACCGAGCGCTCCAGGTTCGATTCCTGGCTTGGGCTGGAAAGAACACTCATTTACTTCTATCGCTATCCACATGAAGGAAATGAGAATTACAAGAATCGCACAAGTGCGCTCTTGGCAGGCAATGGCAAAACCTCCAAGTGTGAAAGAAAAAACTGCCAATCGCCGTTCGGATTCGGCGTTAAACTGTAGGTCCCCTCCCTCCCTTTCCCCCATCCGTTTGAAATGTGTGTTGTATCACATGTTGGAAAAACCAGTGTTGCATACACATTTCAAACGGGTGGAATTTGTGGTATCACAACGGGCCCATAGGCCTAAGTGTGTCTCATACAGAGGCAGCCACTTAACCAACCAACCAGCCATCATCAACTCCATGAGCGATCATTCGGGCTACAATTTCCCCTGGTCGGCCAGTTCAGTACGTTTTCATGACTACCATCATGCCAAGTGAGTGACGAAATATTTTGTTAATATGCCAAGAATCGTAATTCTAATGCTAATTGCAGATTTAACTATAACTATGGGGTATTTGGTTGGCTGGACAAGCTGCATGGCACATTCAAGGAAACGGCACAGAAGTCGTCGACTAAGCATGTGAAACGTCACACAAATGACCCAAAAGCGGCGCATAAAAAACACAAATAGTTCAAATATTTAAAATACAATAAAAAGTATAATAAGAAACAAAGACCTTGAACGTTTATTTTGCACAAAAGGGCAGAATATTCAACAATCCCAATGATCATTTAAAAATCTTACTTTCCAGGTTTTTAAAACCCAACAGAAGTCAAAGTTAACAATCATCATTAAAGAATTAATTTTTAAATTTAGGGTTTTCCTAATATTGAGGTTAATGCAACTTGGATTTATGAATTGACTTACTATAAAAATCATGCAATCTTTCGACCCCAAAGTTGCCTGAGAAAAACTTCACCTATTTGTCATCTTATAGCAAAAGCTACAATTGATTTATGGGTTTAATTTAAGTACGCACTAACAAATTAATATTTTTAGAAGTGAATTCAAAGCAAATAACAAAACGTCTACGAATTGGGGTCGTCCAATCAAAACGCTGTTTCTTTAATAATCGGTAAATAAAATTAAAAAGTGATAATTTTGTATTTTCCCATAAATATTAAATAACCTTTCTGTTCTTAACGTTTTCGGGACTGCTGAGATAATTTTTCTTTGATTTCGGTGTTCCTGCATAAAGGATTATTTCAGAATTTGTGAGCATCCAATATAATTTTCTAACCCCAAAATTGACAGCATAAGAATATTTCTGCTGACAGTATTTTGGATTTAAAAATTTATCTCCGTCCCGAAAGGGTTAAGCTAAAAATTTTCAAAAGTAAACTAGGTCTAGAACTTCAACAAAGAGGCTTGGCGACTTCAAATGTCGTATGCAAATTTTCAGGCAAGTTTTTCATGATTTAAATACCAAAAAGTAACATCGAGACACAGGGTAAAATTCGGGGTCGAAAGGGTTAAAACAAAAACAATATTGAAAAATCAAAGGATTTCAATTCAGTGCAGCAAAGTTTGAATAATGGTTACCTATTTGTTGCATATTTATGATTCTGGTCATAGCCGATTCTCTCGAAGAGTAGTAGAAATTTTATATTGTGTGGGTGTTTTTCTGTTTTAGAATTTATCTTATATACATTTATATTTTTTTAGTCAGAGAAATTGTTTGTCAGTTGTTTATAAATTAATTTAAAATTTTAGTAAATGTTTATATATCAATCTAAAAAATTTTCCAGTTACAACTTTCAACTGTTGAAGAATCATACTGAAGTGGTTGAAAATTCTATTGAAATTATTTCAACTGGGCACTCTACCGCATATCACGAACTCCCCAAAGCACCAATTCATTTCCATTTTCCGAATGCAACGTTGCACACCAAACAGCTGATTGCGCTAAACAAACGCAACGTCAAAAAATGAGGAAAGGTGAAATCTGTTTCGCGAATTGCAAACGTAAATAAGCAACACGCCTTCGCTGAAAAATCAAAAAGCGTGAAAAAATCTGTCAAACGAATTCGCGAATGTCGACTATTGCACACAAGTTTGAACAATAGTCGAGAGTTGATAGAGAAATCATAAAATGCAAGTGCAAGTGATATTGCTGTGGGGCTGCTGTTGCCTGCTGCTCCAGTGGCAGTCACCGAATTTGGTAAATGGCGAAAGCAACAATGCAACGACGAATTCAACTGCACCCGAACTGCTTGCAACGAACAACAACAGCAGCAGCAATGCTACGTTGGCAAACAGCGCCAAGAAACTGCCAGATTTAGTGGCCAAAGCAACGCCGAAGGATGGGAAACCCATTTCAACTGCCGGGGGAACAGCGCCAATTGCCAGCAACAGCAGCGCAGAGAAAAAACTAAGCCGCGGCATCACGCCCACGGCTAACAAAGAGCCCATTGCCAAAGAGATGAATGGCAATGCAAAACCAGCAACGTTGGCAACTGATAACAAAAACACGAGCAGCACCAACACAGTTAAGGGGCAATCTGAGCTCAAAATGCTGGCGGAGAATGTATTCGTCGATGTGAAACAAGCGACGTTGCCACTTGCACAGAACAACAAAACTGGCAATGCACATGCTACCAACAACACCAATATAAACTCTACAGCTGCTACAATTACAACAGTGGAGGCAAAAAATGCTACGGGCACAGCACCGAAAACAATTGTAACGACAACTGCTAGTAATGCGACCACAACAGTGGGCAGCACAAATAGCAATAGTACAACAACTACCACTAGCACCACTACAACAACAACCAGTAGCACAACTACGACAACGACTACTACCACCACCACCACAACAACAACACCAAAGCCGAAAAAACCTAAAATAACATTCGGTCTGGAAGACTTTCCCTATCTGGAGGGTGAAGTGCACAGCGGTAGCAGGCCACCATCATCATCGCAATCAGGTGCATCTACCTCCTCCAATTCCAAATTGCCCGTTGCACCCGAAACGGCTCCAGTGCGTGAGCCCAATGCCGAGCCGTCGCAGGAGCAGACAGCGGGCTTCAGCTACCACAGCAGTCGTGACTACATAGTGCCGATCATGACGGTGTTCTTCACCATACCGCTGGCGCTGGGTGTGATCATTACCACGTACCGACGCTTCCGCGACTGCTGGACCACGCGGCACTATCGTCGCATGGACTTTCTAGTAGATGGCATGTACAATGACTGACGGATGCCGTTGAGCAGCGTGGGGCAGGCGGGGTCCAATATAATGTGGGGGGAGACGTTGGACGATAATGTCGATGAGGACATTGATGGTGATGATGATGATGGTAATAATACTGACGGCAGTCACACACATGTGGCGACAACTGCTTAGCAGTTGTGGCCGCTGCAGCTGGTGCAACGGCTGCGTTTCTTGTTAAAACATGCGTAGGAGTGAGATTTGTTTTTTTTTATAATATTAATTAAACTGACGTAGTTAGTTTTTGGTGCATTTACAATTTGGTGCGCAAATTGCTCGGTCAATTAAAATGCAAGAATATAAACGCTGCAAGAAATGCATTAACCACAATCACAATTCCAATTGTTTCGAAAACTATGATGGCCAAATTTTTTATTGTACAAAGTAAAACCGTATTTATTCCATTGTCTACAATAAGGTATTTAAAATTGTGTTATATTTCACATTTTAAGTAAACATAGACCATAATTTTGCAATGGAATTTAAAAAGCTAAAGTGGAGCTAAGAATTCCTCTCATGGTTGTGGGATATATTCTTTTGTTAAATTATTAAAAAAATGCATTAAAAAACATAAGCAGCTGGAAAATAGTTGATATTTGGAAACATGTAATTCAACTGTTTCGTTAGTTTTAAATACTCTTAAATGTATTAAAAATTATATTAATCTAACAAAATGAGCGCCAATACCATTTCTATGCAATAATCTTATGAATTGTAATTGGCAGTTGCATGAACTAACCTACCAGCTTTTTAATTAAATTTCAAAGGAAAAGAAGTTGTGAAAAACATGTTATGACTACATATTGTAAAATTATAGCATTGATCAAATTTCGTATATCCTTTTAAGAAGAAGTGGAACTTTATAATTTTAATCTTGAAAAATGTATGCGCATCCATCTGAATTATATGCAGTGTCGACAATAAAATTCCACTCTTCCACCAGCATGGAATATAGCAACAGCATTTAAAGAAAATTCGTTTTTGTTTCACTTTAAACATTTTACATTTGAAAGTGCCTTACATGTAAAAGTCGATACAGACCGCTGCAAATGCTCCACGCATAAATATGTAATAATACTAAATATATAAAATTTACATAAAATACATGTATAATTCCGAATGCGCGGAAATCGATATTTGTATTAATAGTAATTTGAGAAAAATTCTGTTAAAATCTTGTATAGTTATAAGCATTTACAATTGATTACAATCAGCGAGCAGCAACTCGCACACGGATATCAAACGTGAAAAGGATATTTGAAGCATACATTTACATACATATATATACTTATCTATTTAGGAGTTGAAGAGATTAAATGAAAATTGCATTGTACTTTGCTAAACTGAAATATTGTACCACATAGTGTGTACAAAGCAGAATTCAACCAAATCAATTTAGGCCAACCGTTATTTATAACTCGGAACAATTCAATAAAGCAAAAAAATCGTAGAAAGTACATGTTGCCTCCCTGACTTGTGACTGTGCGGCGCACATTTCGCGCTACAAGGTACAAGCGATTGTATGAAACAACCTAATCAGCATAAACAAACACGCATTGGCACTGGCAACGCATTGTTGTTGAGGTTCTTGTTGTTGGGCAATTTTTCGGCAACTGCAGTCAGGCGTGTTTGCAGTCGAGTGCGCCCAGATGTTGTACGATTTGCTGCACCTCGCGAGCATTCGATAAATCAGACAAATCATCGGCTAATCGCTGGGATCAGCGACCATTGCCGCTGTGTTGGCTTTGGCGTTTGCCGTTTGTTTGGGCGCTTGTCAAAATCGTGTTTATGTTTTCAACGTCATATCAAAACACTGATGGACGCCACCAGCGGCGAACAGTGCCGTCAAGTGGTCGCGCGCGCAGCAACCACAGCAGCGGCATCGCACTGGAACAACTCAATGGCAGTTGTAAGCCTCGGAAAATACAAATTTCTATTTTTTTCTTGCGCGCACACACGTTCTTTTTTTGTATTCTAGACCGTGTGTGCGTGTAAAAATATAAACAAAACAGCCAGACAGGCAAAATCCGCTGGAAAATTAGCCGCCACCATGAGATTACCTTCTACGACTTGTATACGGGAAATCAAGCAACAAAAAAAAAAACAAGTAAAAATTAAAATCCTATCCGCCGAAAGCAATGTGAAAATTTGAAAACTCTTGGCGCAGTTCAGTTGCCGTCATCACTTCAGCCCATTTGGAGCGCGTAACAACGTGTCTAATACTCGTCGAGTAATTGTGCGCGTTCTGAATAATTTTAAATTGAAATTTTTGCACTGTCCTTGACGGTTTCGTTTAATAGTTGCAGCCATGAATCCTGCCGCAACGCAGCAACGTACACGTGTCACTCCCATACCCACACATGCCATTTGCTATCCCAGCACGGATGTGCGCGCCCACACAACATCGCCTCAGGGAGTGCGGACCTATCAAGGATTGAAAACATGTACGTGCCGCACAAGAGTGTTTTTGTGATAAAGCAAATGATTTGAACTAAAGAATATGTGCAATTTCACTCGAAAGTAAATGGTGAACTTAATCATTCTGTATGAAGAAACAAATTACGGCAATTATAAAGCACTGCGTTGATCAAAAAATTATATGTAATGAGAAAAAGATATGTAGAGTGTTTGGAAAGTTGCATTGAACTCAGTGAAATCAATCTCGTGAACATTGCTAGTTGTGTGAGTTAGTTGTTGCTGTAGGCGCGCGAAGTGATAGCATCAAATCGCGCCTCTTCAAGCAGTAAATAACGGCTGTACAGTGACACGTACGATGATGTTGCAGGGTGTCAGTAGAGCAGGATGCGCCAAGACATATCTGCTATACGTTTTTTTACACGTCCAGTTTGATTTATATTGGCATTGGGGCTTATGGATTGAAGCGTAAAGCGTTGAAACCTTCAAAAAATTTTCATTTAATTAAATAAACACAAAATGTATTACTCTTTCACGACCAATTCAAAAACTTTAGGAATTGTTGTCTTGGGGGATCCATGCAAAACAGTGTTTTATGACTTTGGTTTGGAGCTTTGGTTTGATATCATTAGTTCTAGAAGTCCACAGACATACCTAGTCCTACGTTTTCTTTAAGTCGATTGAGTATTTTTATATAAAAATAAACTTTTTTATGCAAAGACAACGTTTGCTTAACGGTTCAGTATAGAGGACACCCTTGCCACCTTGTAAAAATATAATAAAAAACGAATAAAAATAAAAAATATAACAATATAGTAAAATATAATAAAAAACTAATAATACATTCGTATCTGGGTATAGTGAACACTCAAATTTTTACATGGAGTACTCTAAATAGTGAATAATCAAAATAATCAAAATTAATAGTGAACAAAATTTTTAAAGCAATTTCAAGCAAAAATCAACAAAAAACACAAGAAGGAATCAGAAATGAAAGTGGGTATTCCCCTAATTTGTATTTTTGCCGTTGATTGTTACAAAATCAGCTGTTTCTTGACCCTAGTGGTTATGTTTTTTGTCGAGTGCAAACCGATCGAGGTTGAAAGTAGGGGTTTTTATTTTTATTTTAATGATCTCTTGAATTTATATACACAAAGTGTATTTTGAGCAAATAAAACAATTCTTTGAACACAAATTCTAACCCTGATATAGTGAACAACCTCAATACTGGCCATGCAATAATTAGTTTACTACATCCAGACACGACTGTAATAATAAAGACTTATCCCATACTTCGTCCTGAAAACTGTCCGGTGCGGTGGTTTAGTTTAAAATTACAGGATTTTACTATAAGCCAGTCTCTCTAATAGTTCCACCGGTTTCGCCACATGTCTCCATAAGAATTCTATGAGCTTCAGCTGCAGATTTTTTCTTTAAATAGTGTAATTGAAATCTCCGAAATACTATTTTTTACATAAAGTTCGGCATGTTCAGCTATAGAAGCTATAGAAAAATATGCTGTTCGCCCTTTGTTGCAACGACATATGGTACAACACAGATTCGAGTCTAATATTAGAGCTTCTTAGTAAAGTTGTCTGTAGTAAAGCGAAAGAAAAGCAAATGCCATCTGTCTTCCTGATTTTTCACTACTAAACAGGTTGCTTCTCTGCGTTTTTCACTTAAGGAGAGTGTAGGACCACGTTTATTACACATTAGGCAGTAATAATCATACATTAAAACTTTCTTAACTAATAATTGAATGCATAATAGTGGAACATTTTAGATGCAAAGTTCAATCTGTCGTAGCAATCTGTCGCTACAACTGCTTTCGCTAAAAACATTGCAAAAATTCAAAAATTGTTTCGATAGCAACTTCATACCTAAAATGATATGAAGAGTGAACTCCACTAATAAGTTATTGTATTCATTGAATCCTTTCATATTGATTCATACAACGAACAGTTTCAATTAACTGAATGTGTTATGCTTGCGAATTTGCCAGTTGTGCCTTTGAACTAAATTAGAATCGAATAAATAATACAAAGCATAAAAATGTATGCTTGAATTAAAAGATTTTGAAAGCGAAAGTCAAACATTCGTTGTAGACACATCAATACACTGCAGCCAAATAAATGAATGGATAGAAAAGACACATGTACCGAACGACCTCGTCGCTATGGGCGTTCGCAGTCCAGCCAGAGGCAAAGATAAACAAATCGAGTGGCAAACAATTCGAGTTGTGGTTCCACGCCAGCCAGTCAATTCTGTTGGGAGCAATCGAATGCGGCTGGAAACGAAGGTGAATGAAGTAGTGTAAACAACACGCGAAAGACCCAATGTAGTGAACGTAGTGAATCCAGCCGGTTGGCGATATGTGTCTGAAGCTCAAATGTTGCCAATTGTGCGTGTCAGTGCAATCCAACGTGATGTGATGTGTGGCGTTTGATGACATCAGTTCCAACTGTTGTTGCAATGAACAAAATGGGCACATCGTAGCTTATATCCGTTTAGGCGGAAATGAAATTGTTTGTGAAACAAAGTACCGAATGTGATAAATTGCCACCAAGAGGTGTTAATTTTTGCATGCAGCGATCTGGTTTCCACACACATGCGCATCGTTACATTTCCGCTACCAAACGAGTTGTTGTTGTTTTCAATGTGGCTCATATTAACAATGTGTGTGCATGCATACATATGTATGCATTGAGGCATTACCCCATAATTTGGTCGAAAACGGAAAATGAGCGATTGAACGGCCACAATGAAATCAAAGCAGAAAATCGCTTTATCGATCGTGCCGATTGATTGCCAACACACCAACGCGACGCACCAGCACCAGCCGTCGGTCATAAATTCAATTGTTCGCCAATGTGGCTCGCTTATTGGCAATTTGCTGCCAGTTCCAATAGCAAAACTTCGTTAAATGCCTCAAGTAAATTACAACAACACAAGTTCGGTGCAGTTGCGTTAATGTTATTGTTGCGTTTAATGGCCAATTGATTTGCACATTTATTACTGGCGATTGTGCGGCTTGATTGATCGTTGGCGCAGCGTTCGTATTCGGATTTGTATTTTTAATGAAAGCAACAGTGATTTAAAGCGCGCAGTGTTCGGTGTGCGTGTGTGTGTGTGATGAGCAATAGAAAACCGCTGCAATTGAAAAATGTGTAAGAAAAAAATAATAAACAGTTCAATCAATTTTGTGCTTAGCTGCAAATGGTAAATATCCAAAATGTTTTGTTTTTGAAAACAATTGTATTTTTTGACGCTTAAGAATTAGCGAAAAGAGAATGAAATCAATGAAAAAAGTCAACAACTGAGAAAATATGGTTTTACAAGAATACATAGCTTTTTATTTTAATTTTTACATTTTTTTGGTTTGTTACTTAATGAACTGGCTATAACAACCCGTTACGGGGTAACAACCTGCCGCAAAAGTTCCCCCAGGGAGTTTTGCTCCGCACGCGTCTTCTCCAGTTGACCTCAGCAAGAGTTGTTAGGACATCCCCAATTTGGTTATTTTACCGAAGACAAGGTCCCCTTCTGTGCCGTCGTCAATTTAAAAAAATGAGGTTTAAAACGATGATCAGAAAAAATAATGTGTTTTAAAATTTATACATATCGCACACCCACCACAAAAGTGGCACAACTCAAAATTTTTAATTTTTCAGGAAACGCAAAAAACTGTTGTTGAGCTGAATAAACATTTTTTTTTAAATAACGCATAGCCCATTTAGGAGAAAATCCCTAGAGATTATCCTTTTGGATGAGTCACAATTTTTTTTTTTAATTTTACACTAGAAAATCAAAAGTTTTGAGTTCTGACTTTTTTAAAGATATTTTAATTCAATAATTACTATTATATTAATATTATTTTAGGTTATGTCACTTTTGCTGAATTTAATAATTATAAATGACAGTTAAAAAGTTGAAATAAAAATTTTGAAATTTCGAAATTAATTTATTTATTCCAAAATATAAACTAAAATTGTCAAAACTTTAGTTTAAATTAACCTCAGCAAAAATTTTATTCGTCAAAAGTGTCACAATTTGAATTACGACTCTTTGCATTGAGCTGCAGCGATCAAAGAGCATCAAACTCCTTGACATGAAGAGAGACCTGACTATAGTTTAGCAACAGTTAACAACAACAAAATATACTGAGATTGTGCTTATTGGTAGATAGATGCATTGTGCACAGTATTAACACATAAATCCAAAAATAAAAAATTTTGTTGTGTCACTTTTGAAGTGGGTGTGCGATATACCCTCCTCGGTTTTTTGGAATAAATCACCTAAGTACATTTTAATAAATGTTTCTCTGTCTATCTGCCCACGTCTTGGTGATACTGTCTGTGTCGCATGGACTCAAATTAAACGAAGCAATGGATAAGTTTACAGTAAAGACCAGGTGTGCGTGGCCCTTCATACAACTGATATTCTTATAAATAAAATTGACCTCCAAAGCATTCCATTATATACATCACAAAGCCAAGATTATTGATTCGAAACCCTACTCATGTCATGTCTCAAGAAAACCTTTAAGGCCAGGTTCCTCCAAAAAACACGTTTTTTCAAAAAATTCTATTTATTGTTAAAAAACAATTTGAAAAGAAATTTTTTTTTACAAATAACAGTCCATACATTAAGCTATTAAAAAACAATTATTATTTTTTTTTTTTTATTATGACGGCTCCAAAAACAGCTGCTCAAACTCGTCCGATTTGCTGATGAGTGTCACCATTTCTTGGAAACGAATCATCTAAAAGCAAAAAGCAAAACAGTTTCATATTCTGTATCCAATTGTCTATGGTCGGAACCAAAACGAAACATTTTCACCGAAAACCAAAAAAAATGGCGTACTTTTTAATTTTCGACCCTTTTTTTGCACTTTTGATTGTTAATAACTTTTTTAAATAACAATGAATATTTTTGGTTGTGGTTCCGACCATAGAGAGACATTTTAAGAGTAGAATTCCGTTTGGTTCATGATGATAAGTGAAATAGTTTTGAAATACGAGTGACACTCAGTTGAAAAAATGTAGTTTCGAGAAAAAGCCGATTAAAGATTCACCGCGGGCGAATTCACCGCTTGAGCGCGCACCGTCCTCCCTTATCTCAACCTACTTCTAGGCAGCGCATACCTTCGGGACTAATTTTATATTATTTCGAAGAGTATTTTCTAGCAATTTATAGAAAAAAAAAAATTTCGATTTTTTGAAAATTGTTTGGAGGAACCTGGCCTTAAATATCGAAATTGATTCTCACAATACATTTAGATAACCAATAGCAGCCATTCAGAGTCCATTTACGAAATCAAACTAATTTTATCAGCAGTCAACAATCAGTTCAAGTCTACTTTCTCCAACCCATCTACAAACATAAAAATAATTCCTGCTTCTCACAACCAACACAGCAGATGGCGCTTTCATTTCAAAATGTCAAATTCGCGCGCCAAAAAGGACAATAGCACTCAGCAGATGTCCTTTTGCGCCACAGTTCTTAACCAAATATTTTACATTGCATTGTAAAGTCATGAAATCGAAAAGTGATTGGATTTTTACTACTTAATTTGCCTTTAATAAATATTTTGTTTTATTTAAAATCCCACACAAAAGTTCAAAATGTTTGCCGGCTTTGATTGTGGCATCGGTAAGTTCAATAAAATTGAAATATGCCATAATTGTAGCGAAAACAACAATTTTTTGTTTGTTTCTAAACATTCCTAAAATTTTTCAAAAGTTTTCCCCCCCAACATTTGTTTATTTGTTTTGCTGCTAGTTTTTCGCATTTTGAGTTTATTAAACGTGTTGTTTACATTCGATTTCCAGCGCATTTTCCGTTTTCCAAAATAATTCAAACGGGCGGCGTTTAGTGCGTCGAATGTAGTCGGCAACAATAAATACACATTAGTTAATTTGCTCATTTCTCAATTAAGTTATGTACATACATTCATATATATTATGCAGCACACAACTAAACATCCACTAAAAACCATTGAATACATTTCGATGAAACACTCGAGTTCAATTGAACATGAGATGTTATCATGATTTATATTTAATTTTGATGTTTATTACTCGCATTGTTGTTACTGCAGCGGAGAATGAGGACATGGGTTGCGTGGAGATACTGGCCACAGCCGTTTCCGTGCTCATCATGGTGCTGACGTTTCCCATATCCGTCTTCATCTGCTTCAAGGTCGTGTCCGAGTACGAGCGGGCGGTAATTTTTCGCATGGGACGCTTGCGCAGTGGTGGCGCCCGTGGTCCGGGCGTCTTCTTCGTGCTGCCCTGCGTGGACGACTACTGCAAGGTGGACTTGCGCACCGTATCGTTCGACGTGCCGCCGCAGGAAGTGCTCTCCAAGGACTCGGTAACAGTGACCGTGGACGCGGTGGTCTACTACCGCATCAGCGACCCACTAAAGGCGGTCATACAAGTTTCCAACTACAGCCACTCGACACGGCTGCTGGCTGCCACCACGCTGCGTAATGTACTCGGCACACGCAATTTGTCCGAGTTGCTAACGGAACGCGAGACCATTTCGCACACTATGCAAATGTCGCTGGACGAGGCCACCGACCCGTGGGGCGTGAAAGTGGAACGCGTGGAAATGTAAGTGTGTCCTCACATTGGCCTCAAAGATTTCGCTTATTGTTGTGTTTTCTTTCTCTGCCCAACAGCAAAGACGTTTCGCTACCCACTGCGCTGCAGCGCGCCATGGCCGCCGAGGCTGAAGCTGCACGAGAAGCGCGTGCCAAAGTGATTGCCGCCGAGGGTGAGATGAAGTCATCGCGTGCCCTGAAAGAGGCCTCCGAGATCATTTCGTCCAGTCCGTCTGCGCTGCAGGTATAAGTAATTTTGTTTCAATTGCGGAATTCAGATTGCGAAATTTTGCATTACAGTTGCGTTATCTCCAAACGCTGAGCAGCATTTCGGCAGAGAAAAACTCCACTATCATATTCCCGCTGCCCATGGAGCTGTTAACGCCCTTTCTCGCCGGCAGCTCCAATTACGCCTGTCGTCATGCGGTGCATGGCGCCGCCGAGTGACGTTCACCGTTGCAGGCGTATCTCGACGCACTGCAGCTGTGTGAAATTTCCTATACGCCACGGTAAATATCAATTTCACGTCGACTATATTCTTGTGCCATTCATTCATACAGTCTACTCATACCGATAGTTACATCAATAAGAATACTTGCGCCAACAAAAAATAAAGTCATCCTTAATGAACTTTTGCTTATTTTTAATATTTGTATTAATTCTTATCTTCCATAGCTCGAATCGGTATGCTCGGGTTACCGATACTTCAATACGCCGATTTGTATATAAAGCCACTATTGTCTGTCTTTTCCTGCCGCTTACAGATCCTATTTGCTCAGCTAAAAGCCGTTATAACAGAATGATATTCTCATCTTTTATTGGCACTTCCAATTGCCGCACCATGCCGACTATAGAGTCCTGAAATGCGCGCGATCCACATATAACGAACCGCTGATCCATGCCGTCTCTCGCATCGCGGCACACTTCCTCCAAATCCTCGGCTTTCAAGCGTCGCGTATACACCCGCTCCTTGTAAAGCAAACTGCGCGCTAGACTATCACATTGTTCCGTGCAGCCCCCGTTGGACATGCACTCTGCGCGCCCACATTGCTGATGCGCCAGGAAGATGCATCCCTTGTAGTTCCAATAGCGATTGAACTCCTGTAAAGTGCTGCGAAAGTAAACGTGTGCCAGGTTACTAAAACAGGCCAAATGGCAGATGCGACTCATGTCGTCCTCATTGTCCAGTATCTGGCGCACAATAGGTAAAGTGGGCGCAATGGCCACTCCCTGCGACACAATACATAAATATTTCTCCTCAGCGCCACTCACTACATGTGCATAATTGCCAATGGGACCGCGGAATTTCGCCTCGTCACCCGGCTGCAGTTTAGCTATATACTGCGACATGGGCCCCTGTGGCTGCAGATTCACCAAAATTTTGAATTCCAGTTGGCTCACATCGACCCAATATGGCGAATACGGTCGCAGCCAAGTTCGCGGTTCACATTTAGATTCCTCTTCCGCCGCCAGAGGCGCGCGTAGCATTACATGGTGGCCCGGCGGTATGTCCAAGATGTAGTCAGCTGTTTGCGTTGAATCTGCACAGCTGAAATGCAGTTCCCATATGTCGAACAGCTGAGTGGCGGCATCGGCTATTGCTGTGCTGGAGGCGCACTGATGTCGATTTTTACTTCGCAAACGAAACTTTGTGTACTTGGCAATGATATTCGGCTTATCCAGGCGATGTGATAATGCGGGTTTCCTCGATTGCATGTCCAGGACGCAATTCGCACAGCCATTGCCGCAGCAGTCACTCTCGGTGTACCCGTCGTTTTCCATTCTCTTCTCGCACCAACTGAGTGCTGCCCATTTAGGTTGTAGTTTGGCAGTACTTTTATGAGTTAACCCAACAATTCGTCGCCTCAGAAAACGAAGGTCGTATGTTCCATTGAGCCTAGTAAGACATACGATATTTGTTTTCTGAGGCGATGAATTGGGTGTAAATTTCCTCAATGATTTGTAAATTTCCCTCGACTTGTTATTGCGTGCCAATTGGAATTTTATCATTCGTATAAATTATCACTTGCAACAATTTTAAATGAGCATTTGTGTTTTGCATTTGTATATCCAATAGAGCGATTAGTTACTAGTTTATAGTAATTCATAAAGCTAAAAACTCTTAGCAGGGAATCAAGTTGGGTGTTCGTCCATGCGGCTGCCGCGGTACCTGTTTCAACTGTTTACCCCGCAAGCGCGCAACCAGAGACACCTGCACACTGCCGGCAGCATGGCTTGCAGTCGTTATGAATACGTTAAGAACTATGAACAGAACGATAGCATATTACCAAACGTGTGGATTGTCATACGTGTTGACGGCAAAGGGTTTCACAAGTTCTCCAAAGTGCACGATTTTGCAAAACCCAATGATGAGAATGGTAAGTGGATGCTTGCTCTTATCAACGCTTTAATATGTAACTTTTCCCCCGTCTCATTTGCAGCGCTCAACTTGATGAATGCCGCTGCTGTTGTTGTGATGGAGGAGTTCCGGGACATTGTGCTCGCCTACGGCCAGAGCGACGAGTACTCATTCATTTTTCGCAAGGAGTCCAATGTGTTCAACCGACGTGCGGCCAAACTACTTTCCTACGTCACTAGCCTATTTACATCCGCCTACGTGCTAAAGTGGTCCGAGTGGCTGCCGCGGCGACCGCTGCAATATGCGCCCTGCTTTGATGGTCGCATTGTGCTCTACCCGTCCGATCAGAATTTACGCGACTACCTCAGCTGGCGCCAGGCCGATGTGCACGTGAATAATTTGTACAATACGGCATTTTGGAGTCTGGTGCTGCAAGCAGGCCTGACCAATCAGCAGGCTGAGGAAGAACTGCGTGGCACATTTTCTGCTGACAAAAACGAGCTGCTGTTCTCGCGGTTCGGCATCAACTATAACCATTTGCCAGCCATGTTTCGCAAGGGCACCACGCTGCTGCGAAAGCGAGTGCCACTGCCCGAGACTAGCAATAAGCGACAGCTAATTGTGCCGCTGCATGATGATATGATTAGTGAAAAGTTTTGGCAAACGCACACTGAGTTACTAGGCAAGTACACACCAGGCGATTACTGTCCAGGAGGCAATGAAGCTACACTATTGTTATTGCAACAGCAAATTGCTAAACTTAACATAACGAACAAGGAGTCTCAAAGTCAGCAGCAATGCACATAGTTTTCGGTCACTCATTTCGTATTGTTATTGTAATCTTATCAGCAGAAATGTACAAAAGCGAAAAGCGATAAACTACAAACTTAACCTAATGCAGCGTTGAATGCTATTAGTAGTCTTCATCGTCGTCGTCATCGTCCTCGCCGCCACCTGTACTGCCACTCTGTGATTGCAGTTTACGGTGCATCAGTTCAGCGCTCTGCTGCACTGCGGACGCCTGCATGCTGATCCACTGTTGTTGTTCCTCGCGTGCCTGCTCCTCACGCGCCTTCGCAAACAACTCCTGCTGCTGCCGCAACAACTCCTCCTCCGGTATGCCAAGATTCTCAAGGCGCGTGCTCTGTCGCCGACGTTTTGCCGCCACCTCCTTGCAGTCATTTAGCACTGCCTCCGCTTCTTGTTTGTAGTCTCGGAAACCCAGACGATCGAGCGCTTCTAATACATGCTCGGCATTGATGGTTTTCTTGTGCCGCTGGTTACAAACTTCGTTCGCCTCGGAGGAAATCAGGTGTATGAACTCCGTGCAGCAGTTCAGTATCAATTCGCGGCTCTCGTTGGCCACACGCACTGAAGGTACCAGTTCCTTGATGATTTTATTGATACTCGCACGCGGCAAAGTCAGCTCATCATCCTCGGTGGGCGGTGGACACAATTCATCTTGGGGATTGGTCATTTTTATAGCTGATTTGAGAAAACACAAATAAATTGATTTGCCCAAATTTTTGTATTTGTTGCGAACGGATTCTTTGCAATTTTTGACAATTCCTTTGCAGTGCTGCCAATACTGGAAATGCTGCCAAAAGTTTGATGACAAGCACTCTGTTTCATAATTTGTGTAATTGTAATAAAGATTCTTTATAGAAATTACTTGTTGGAATAATCATAAACATTCTTATATTATTAATAGTAATACGATAGGAAGTTACTTGCTACGGCATAAAAAAGTTCATTGACCAATTTAACACAAAACCTTCAAAACACTTACGATTAAGTGTTTTTACAAATTTTTTTTACAAAAATTTGTATATACTTTTTATATACGAATACCATTTTATACGAATAACAACATGTAGGTAGTAATGCAGCATTAAAACTTAACAAATTCAATAAAATTCCATAATTTTTAACTCTTCAGTTAGTACAGTGTACTGGCAGCACTGGCTGGTCCACACTGGGCCGTGCTTTCGCCAACACTGGTGCCAACTTACATAAGAGGAAATTCTGAACACCATCAGAGTCTATACTAGTCTTGAAACTTCGCTCAAATGGCCAATCTGTCAAAAAATTTTGAACATATGGTTATCTTTGCGTATTTAGATAATAAAAGTGAGAGAGCAGCCAAAGCAGCTGTTCGCTATTTGCCCGCTGAAATGAATTTGTCGCACAACTGATTTCCACTAAAAATTATTAGTAAATACAATTTTCTGCTCATAAATCAATTTAAAATTGTTAACTATTTCATTCGCATGGAATGCGACCTCTTGCATTTTTCTTGTTTTCTTGTGGTTTTGCAAAATTCTTTGGTAATTTTTCATACAAATTTAATTTTGCTCTCTCTATGAAAAAGTGGTGAAGAAGTACACAGCTGTTTTTGCAGATACATTTCCGCGCCAAAAATTTATCTTTTAGACGTGGCAGCTCGCGGACTTCTGAAAATGTAAAATAATGAACATTGGTTTTTCATTTATATATGACCCGGAAGAAAGTTTTTACTACTGAGGAAGTTCCACAGCAAGTTATTAGCAATTTGCAATCAACAAATATGGTTCGTTTTAGTTTATGTCGCTACAGTCGTGCATTATATACGACAAAATTTTCATATAAATTTCCTTTGGATGTTCCTGCTGAAATGCGAGGTGAAAAACAATCAGCTGTTAATTGTTCGCGAATTTGCCAGCATCACCGCCTTTGCCAAACAATATTATTTTATATGAAGAACTACCCCGGAACAAGGATTTATGCGCGTTTTTGATTCTAACTGAATATTTAAATGGTTTGCCATCATAAAATCATTTTTGCAGTTGCTTTTGTAGATACTTTTCTTGCATTATTCTGCCGTCACTTTCTATGTAATTGTTGTGCGGCCAAGAAGAAAAAATCGTGGTGAACCTATATCAGCTGTTTCTTTGTTGTGAAAATTTCCGCGATTGGAAGTTGGACCACAGATTTAACTTTCATGCTAAAATCTATTCGGAAGAATATTACTTGTTATTTTGCACATCTACAGGAAAATACAAGAAGGTTTGCATCATTAAAGTTGGTTCGTTGCCTTTGATACTGCTGCATTTTTGCATTCTTCCGACGGTCTTTCTCATACATATTTTGTGCTGTCAATAACTAAAAGCCATGGTGAGTAAATAAATGCGTATTTGTTTATTCGTCGTCAACCTGCTCGTTGCTCGGGGTAAATTAAAATAATAAAATAATTATAAATAAAATAATTATGTGCAATGCCGCAATAGTAAATATCGTTATTTATTACAAAATAACAAATACATCTTATACTTTATGTTAGGTGTCAATACATTTATTACCTATTTTAATATTAAAAACATATATTTATAATATACATTTAAAATTTTGCATTTTCCGCACCACCATAGAGGTATGCAAAGAAGGCGCGTTACCGAATTTTTTTTTTTTTGGGTGATCGGTTCCCCTGGAGGCATATATCACCCATTACAATTTAAAAGTAAATAAAATTCAAATAAATAAATAAATAAATAAATATGCATATTAATAAAGCATATACTATATGCACACATAGTATATATAAAATATATATATTGTTATAACAAATAAAAAGTGAAAAAATCTTAACCTAACATGCATTCTATTTACATTTTTATATACAACATATATACATATCTACCCTGAGCTTTTTTTCGCACTTTAAATTAAGTGCGCTGGTCTTACACTATACACTCATAAGTAAATGCACTTTCTTAAAACTCACCTGTCTAAATCCGATTCCTTATTGGGGAAATTGTACAAACTTCCAGGAATAGGACATCCGAGGACACAACGTCGTAGAGGCATTTCTATGAAATAAATATAATTTTTGTAAGAAAATTCATTTGCAAATCGACGAATATACTTACTTTCACTTAATACGTGGTCAAATATTACAAAAGCACTAGATTTTAAAGATTTATAAATTTTTTTGTATTTTCGCTGTTTTCGCAATCAAACGAGCGAAATAATAACGAAAGAACGTTGAAAATTACTTTTACCACGAAATTTGGCGGGAGAAATGTCGCTCCGAAAAACAAAATCGTATGTTGTCTTGACTTTTCGACAACATACGACAAAAGCTTTCTCAGCCAACGTTATCTGCGCTGTATCTTTCGTGGTGGAAAGCATGTTGCCGGTGACAGTCCTGATGTGACAACCAAAAGTCTTGATGTGACAGTTCGATATGAGTGCTGCCAATTCATTTTACAGGAGTTTCAAGACTAGTATAGACTCTGACACCATTCCTCCTGTCAGTGCTTCGTGTCGTGAAAATTTGGTAATTTTCGCTTTGCATAACCAAAGTTGCTAAAAAATTTGCAAAAAAAGATAATTTGTGCTTGCAATTTGCAGCTTCTTGCACGGAACGTAACTCCACTTGAACGAGATGATGATGCAGCGCGCCTCCCTTCTGCTCCCGGTTGCCGTGGAGGCCACAATTCAAGCGCCTCAACAGCGCGGCATGGCCACTCTCAAGTCCATCTCGATCCGTTTGAAGTCGGTGAAGAACATTCAGAAAATTACGCAATCCATGAAAATGGTGTCCGCGGCCAAGTATTCTCGCGCTGAGCGTGATTTGAAGGCAGCTCGTCCCTACGGTATCGGCGCTCAGCAGTTCTTCGAGAAGACCGAAATCAAGCCGGACGAGAAGGCCGAGCCGAAGAAATTGCTTATCGCCATCACGTCGGATCGTGGTCTGTGTGGTGCTGTGCACACCGGTGTGGCACGTCACATTCGCGGCGAACTGGCCAAGGACGATGTTAACACGAAGCTGTTCTGCGTCGGCGACAAGTCGCGCTCGATCCTTGCGCGTCTGTACGGCAAGAACATCCTGATGGTGGCCAATGAGGTGGGTCGTCTGCCACCCACCTTCCTGGATGCGTCGCGTATTGCGCACGAGGTAATGAAGAGCGGCTACGAGTTCACCGAGGGCAAGATTGTCTACAACAAATTCAAGTCGGTGGTGTCGTACCAGTGCACCACACTGCCCGTGTACAGTGCACCCGTCGTCGAAAAGTCCGATAAATTGGTCATGTACGACTCTCTGGACTCTGAAGTGATCCAAAGTTATCTGGAGTTTTCGCTGGCGTCACTCATCTTCTACACCATGAAGGAGGGTGCCTGCTCGGAGCAATCCTCACGTATGACTGCCATGGACAACGCGTCCAAGAACGCCGGTGAGATGATTGAGAAGTTGACGCTGACATTCAACCGCACCAGACAGGCTGTCATCACACGCGAACTTATTGAAATCATCTCTGGCGCTGCTGCGCTGAACTAAGCGCTAGCGGCTTAGATTGAATTTGGAGTTCGAGCAGATGAAGTTGAAACGAAAAGGAACACTGCAATTTGTGCATTCTTATAAAAATACGATAATTAATAAAGTTATGATCAAGTGTTATGCTAGATATGGAATTTGCATCGATCTGGCCAACCAATAAACAACTCGAGAAAACAAACAACCACAAAAACAACAACACCACGGTGCGCTGCCAGCAGAAAGTGGGGGATTTTGCCTAACGGGCTGCATGGCATAAAGTTGAATTATTCGAAAAATAAACCATGAACTCGGTAAAATACGAATTGGCGCTTGGTTTTCACTGGCAGTGGTGGGGTATACAGGGTGGAGGATTACGAAAACAAAAAGTTGTTGTGATAGACTATTTTTGCTATAAGAAATCTTCATGTACAAATTTAAGTGATTTTCTAAATTCCTAATCAAAATGTATGCAAGGGAACACAGTGGCGAGCGAGTACCAATATTTTTTAATTATTATTTTAAACAGCCAATGAAACACTAATATGGAAAACTAGTATTAAACTAGTTTTGAGCTGTCAGTATAGTTTCTATTCTAATTCCTATATGAAAAAAAAAACCAATTTGGGCCGCATGACACTGTTTCAAAGCAATTTATTTTGCCGTAGAATGCTATAAAATATCATCACAGGGCCAATTTAGCATTGAAGTACCTCCAAAGTGCTTAAACCAAACGTTTAAAATACGTAATTTCTTACGTCCAACTCACATCTGGATTTTAACTCCCAATCAAAGCCAAATAAAACAACGTCATTTCATTGTCATTACGAGTTTTACATTATATTTCCTTGTCCGATTAAACATCTTGATCAATTTTAGTTCATGCTTTTTACTTTCTCCTTTTCCTTAATTTTTGCTTTGCTTTTATCCATTACAATTTGTCTTAAAAATAGAACAAGTAAAATCATTCATGTCGATACAATTAATTAAAAAATAAACCGTTTTAAAATATAGGAAATTATTGCAGCAGCGTAAATGTAGACATGTAGGTGTAAAAGTAAATGGATACAGTCAAGAATAACTGAAGCGGAATCTTTTAGATAGAAAATTAAAAATTCCACAAGATCACTTTTGCAGGCAATTGTAACTTATGGATGCAGGCAGACATTTTCGAAAATGGAATTCACGGTGTACATTGGATGTTGTGCTGCGACATGTGACATGTGGCAGGCTTCTCGTCGCTTCCTCTAAAATGTATTTACAACAATATTCAGTATCAGTATGCCAGCAAGACGCGGAATCGGTGCGTTGTGATTAGCGTTGTGTACGTCTAGATTATGACTACGTTCATTCGGCTGGTTAGTTTCTTTACAAATGCGCAAGTATAAAAGGGAATTTGTCGACACCGGCAGGCGCGCCTCGTTCGCCTGAGTCGTGCGTCTTGCGAAGTCTCTTCGTCAATTCACAATCGCAGGAAGTCAGTTGATATTTTCGCTAGTTTTTATTTTCTCTCTTTATCGGGTTGCACTTGAACTGATTTACTCTTTATAATTCTCTTTTTGCTTTCGCGCCCATTTCATGGTTTGTTGAAATTTTGTTTTGATTTTTTTTTATAAAAAATAAATGTGTTCTAATTTACGAAAATGAATACATTTATGTTAAAAAAAAAATAAAGAGTTCCCCGGTTGGGTATTGTATGCTGCGGCGTCTACCACTTCTTCTTGTGTTCGTCCATCGATACGCCGCCTGGACCCAGCGATACGATCATCAACAGGCCGCCAATGACGGAAAGTGTCTGTAAATATTCAATATTAGAGTACAACTCAAATCACAGTCTCAAATCTCCTAAGAGCAACATTTACCTGGAAAAAGTCATATTTGAGAAAATCTCTAAGTGGCTTGTAGGCGGGAATGGTCCACCACGCGTTATGGTATAAATTCAAAATGCTCAGTAGCGCGACAAGTATGAGCGCAGACAATTTCGTCTTGTAGCCGATTGTCACCAACACCATCAGAATCGAGCCGAGAATGTCTTGGAGAATCTGAAAAATATGACAGTGCATTAGGCTCATGTGTGCACGGGCTCATTGGCTGATTGTGGATCACAACGCACCTGCAGGAAGCTCAATTCGAAGCGTATCAGTGTGATGAACATAAATGCTAGCAGTATGCGGCCAGCGAGCTGCATAACATTCTTCGGCTTGTTGTCGCCGAGCGACGGCACGCCGGCGAACAGGCTACGTCCCTCGACCCGCGATTCTGCCAGCACCAGCAGCAATGCGCCGATCAGCGCCAGGTTACGCAACAGGAACTGTATGTCCCACAGTATGGAGTAGGCAACTGTCTGCAATGAATAATGAACAGTCATTTGCGGCTCGGAGCAGACGGGAAGGCGTGGACTCACCTGCAGCACAACGATGAAGAAAAGCAAGCCAACTGCAATTTCAACTTTAAATCTAGCGATAACCATTCCACAGCCACCCAGTTGTCCGAATAAATTCACTAGCACAAAGATTGTCGCCAGAAACTTGCCACAGCCCCAGCTCATGTCCATGTATTCGCGCTGCTCATTCCACTGAAAGTACATGCGTAAGCCATCCTCGAAAAACGTGGCTATCAGACATAGACGCGCCACTGTGGGCAGAATGTTCTTGCCGCGACGTATGACCTGCAACAACAGCAAAATGAATACATGGAGTAAATATCAACACAATTTAATATTATTATTATTGCCGGAGATTGTGCACTGCGACCTAAAAGACTTATTGTGCCTCCTTCTTGGACTTCACGGTTCGTCCGTGAGTCCAGTATCCAAGAGGAATCTTAGTATATTTCTTAAGCCTTTGGAAACCCAGTCCGATCCTGGTATAGTAAGTAAAGTCACCCAGATAGTTCTTCCGTTTGTACATTAGTGCAGGGCATATGCCTAGTATGTGTATTGCAGTTTCATTGTCCTGCAAACAGAACTTACAGAATTCCTTCTCCCTGATACCTAGTTTGGTTAGATGATAGTTCAATCCACAATGCCCTGTCAATATACCTGCGATAATCCTTAGATTATTCTTATTCTGTTATTCTAATCTATAAAATCCAATAACCATATTGGAGTGTTCAATGATGGATGGTTATATCGTCTTTCCTGGAAAGGATTGATAGTGCTCCTTTGCCTAGACCACAGAAGGGTTCTAGGCCGACGAAAGGGGTAGACGCTCCCCTTCTTGCAAGTTTGTCGGCCTGCACATTCCCATCAATACCAGCGTGACCCAGAACCCAGAGAACCCATTCCTGATTATAACGGCCAAGTTCATTCAGCTTCTCAAGGCATTTTGACACCAGTTTCGAGGATACCTGGTAAAATCTTAATGCCTGATTGCCGCTTGGCTGTCTGACAGGATCGCGATCTTCCGGTTCCGGTATTTCCTCACCAGATTGAAGTGAGCGCATCTTTTAATGGCGTATATTTCCGCCTGGAAATTGGTGGTCTGCTTTCCTGTGGGTTCCGAGTATCTAATCCGCGGTCCATACACCCCGATTCCGGTACCTTCCTCCGTTAGAGAGCCATCTGTGTACCAGGAAAACATGCACTGATCTATTAGATATGTCTCTGGTATACCTACCCAGTTTGTTTTATTACTAAATTCCTTTTTTTAATCTTTTTGGTGAAACAGAGCTTCGGAGTAATTGTGTCTCTCGGTATTGCAATCTCGGGATACAATTTAATATACATTGTGCAAGCTAATAGGTTACAAGTCATTATCGTGCCCAGGCCTAGAGGAGGCTTCGTCACCTGGTGGACCTGGCATGTCTCTTAAACACCGATATAAACGGCATCGCCTGCTTTCCTTTTCCACCCATTGTATGTATGTATTCTAGGGTAGTGCAGCTTCTCCACCAATAATAATAATTCTAGGGTTCTTTCCTTTTTTCTGTGGCATATGTGAGGTCTCGTAACTAAACCTAACCTATATTACTAAGTTGGTGACCTCTATATGATTTCATCTGTGAAGGATAAGCGTAGTGTGGGGGAGCCTCTACTATATATGTTGATATGAAGGACAAAGGACAAATATCTTGAAAAGGCCTCCTGCCATTGAAAAGTTACTTTCTGCAACTAAATATGAACGAGCGATCTTAAAGTGACGCAAACTTAACATTTGATTTGTGACGTCACTCTTTCAAATGTTAAATGCCGGTAGCACTGAACGCGGCTGTGCGATCGCTTTGAAAATGAATTACAACTGGAGAATGCGACAACAGTAGCACACCTCGTGAACACGTAAACTACGTTAAGTGCTGAATAACAAAAAAACATAGTCGTATAGAAATCGAAAAAGTGCTGCATTGATGATAGGCAAAATTTATGCACGACGCTGATAAGGCTAACGAAAAGTGGCAAAAATATTAAACAAATGAAATCAAAATAGAGCCAAGTCGATGATTCGAACCGTGCACACGTACACGCGAGCTTATCGGAGACAGTGTGCTGCCGGCGTAGTTGTGGCTACACTAAGCTCGGCTGGCACACTGATTAAATAGCTTATTGAAAAAACTCAAGAAGTGTGTTGTGTGTATTGCTAGGCTTCCACATGGCGCCAGCGGTAGGTACGGCGTAGAGCGGATAGGTAACAAGCTGCGCTTAGTACACAAAGAATTGGCTCACCCACAATTTGGCGCAGATACAAAGACAAATATCAAAGTAAACAACTAAGAAGGGGGAGCGGACAGAAGTGCTCTGAGACACGTCTTGGTGGCACGCGTACTGACGTGGTTGTTGAGCTCTTGGCGCTTGGCACAAGGTGTGCGCACCGCAATTGCTTTGCTGCTGTGTCTTGTCTACGACGGATGTGAATTCCTCGCAGCTGCGCTGAGAGTGTGTTCGATAAGGAAATCATACCGAGCGCAGCTGCGTGGCTTGCATTCCCACCGCGAACGGCAATAGAGAACACAATAAAAACCGGGGGGCAAGTGTAGGTTGATTGAGCCAGGCGAACGGCTTTGTTGGTAAACTGGTTCCTCAAATAATACGGCCAACACACACACACACGAACATATGCCAGCAGCTTTAGGCGCAAGCGTGGCGTACAATCAAAGTGTACATGTGGCCTTTCGGCAAATCATTTGAAGAAAACTGTAGAAAAAACACATAATTTAATTTTTTTTTCCGGGGGATAGTTGGAAGCGGTACAGCGGACTACGGCTGCATACGAAAAGTGGGCAGTGAAAGTAATAGGGGGCGACTGCAGACGAATACTAATACAGGCCGAGCAATCAACCGATCGGCCACTACAAGACTTTTGGCCACAACGCTTCTCTGTCGCGCTCCGCTTTCTGTTGGCTCCAAAACTCACGCACAACTCTTGCTTCCGCTTGTATGTTGTCGTTCATGTGCGTTTTGCAGATTATCTCAAGACGGCACACTAACAACGAACGAGTGGCGCTCGAAGGTATTTCGACTTTGATTGTCACTAGCCATTTTGTTGTGGTATTTGTTTTTGTAAAACGATTTCTTATGCCGTCGCTGAGCTTGTACGAAATTGTGTGACGCTTCCAATTTCACCCAATGACCGTTAGGTAACCGCTAAATCGGCACAATTTGCAAGTGAAGCAACAAAACGCAGCGAAACGAAGCGGGGGAGCTTGCGGTGCCAAGTGCGGTCATTTGGTACGTGCTAAATGCAAGTGCAACATCGGCAGCAGGGGAAGTCGGGCCCCGCCGAAGACAAACAGTAAACAAGAATTGAAGCGAATAATGGCTGATGATGACACTGAAATATTTTTGGGACAGCAAATATGTGAAACTAGCAGCAGATTATGATGAGGGTAACCTCGTTTCTACTAAGTCAATAATTAATAAACTCTAAAAATACAGTTGACTTCTTAAATTTAATGTAATTTGAAGAAATTAATTACGTAAATAGTTACAATTAATGGTTTTAATTTTATATGTTAGCTGTGTTTAGAAGTGATGGTAAAAGCAGAATGTATCCAATTCATCAGCAAAGAAATCATAGATAAGAAGTTAAAGTCTTAAATTATTTTTTAATAGCTGTCAACGATTGGTGAGCAGTTAGGACGTGACATGCTTTTTCAAATACAGTTGCAAAAGACACTTGTGGCACTTAATTTGAAATGATGTTTGCATAAGGTTCGGCACAGCACTGCTATATAGATGGTCGCGTGGCAATGACCTGATATTTTTGGCACATGTAATCTACTTAAAAGAATCGGTGTACGCGGTAGAAAACTTTCAATATAATCAGATGGACATGCAAATTTGATTGCACTTGAGTGTCATCTCGGCATTGTAAATCAATGGGCGTGAAACCCCCTAATCCTTACAACCGATCTGTGATTTTTACAATTCGTTCCTATCTGTGGATAGCCATAATAATATAAAAGTGTTATTGGTCGACTTCATGTTAGCCACACGGCCACTCTTCCTTTTGTACTAAACTAACATTGAATCAAAGTGCGTCTACCCGCGCAACAAGTAGATTTAACCACTTATTTTAAGCAACAGTTTCCTTGCGCTGAAATCCAAAACGGTCCCTTTTACTAAAGGCATTGTTTTTATACTTTTCAATTTGTTTATTACCTCATTGCGAAAAATCCCACAAGGGCTGTTATCTTGCTTGTTTTGCACTATGGCCACCTTGCCATTTTCCCCCAAACCCTGAGCTGAGTAAACAGTCAACGGTCAACAAAGGAAAACCTTTTCCTTTTCCACATTCACATATGGAAACACCAGCAATTGGCCGTCAATTTTGCAAAACGCCTTTGAGCGCCACTGCGCTGCCACCCGGCAGCAAACAAAAACAACTATCTAACTGAAGCAACCAACGAAGAGCGACGAGGCGAATGGATGACGTTGACAGTTTCTTCGTAAATTGCCGTGCACGATACGCTGTAACGCAAACGGCCGTCGCCGCAGCTGCCTCGACCCAGCTGCACCGATTGCAGCAACACCGCTGCCACCTGAAGCTCCCGCGGATCATCAATCAGCACTTTCTCCACGCATGCCAGCACTACGACCTTTGCTTCTTTGTCACCTCCGGCCAACAGTTTGGCCGCCCCAATACAGTACTCAATTCAAGCAAGCAATTACCTGATCCGCCACATCTTCCGTTTTCGAAATGTACTCGTTGGGGATGTTCATGGTTGGTGCTGCGTGCTTTCCGGAACTTTCGCTGTTTCTGTGGCAATATCCTTCTCCGCTGGCTTTCGTTAATAAGCCCAACTTTCCTTTGCAAGATCCACCACTTGCGCTTTTTTACAATGATTAAATAAAAAAATATTAACAAAACCTGAAGAAAACACGAAGCACTTAAAATACACGAAGCACGGAACGAGACAAATGCAGAGGAGAATGGCAGAGAAAGACACACGTCTGTACTCCGGCAACGGTTGCATTCGTGTGTAGCAGCGGCTTTTGCAAGATTTCAGCACATGTTTTATTTGTATAAGTTGTTTGTTTTCTTTAGTTTTGAGAACTTTGCATTATTTCTTTTTTTGTGATTCATGCCAATCAGCTAAGAGCTGTAATTCGGTAATGTGTACTTTTGTATATAATATGCCGGTACTACATTAGTGGCAACAATTACAACCAGTGATAAATCACTGATTGCAACGCTACGACGCAATACTAAAGTTTTATTTCCCAGCACACACTACAACTTACAATTTTGTTTGCTAAGAAATAGAATGATTGACAAGGGAGGAGACGAGAAGTCGTTAAATTGAAACTTAGAAACAAAAATCGATAAATTCAGAATTACTTAATTCAGAATGAATTAAAAAAAAACAATGGGTTTTCGGCAAGATGAAATAAACAAAGTGAACCAAATAGTCACAATTAAATTCACTATGATTTAGCCATGTTTCATGGATTTCACTATCTCTCGAAACGACATGATTATTTTATGTCACTATGCATGTCAAATGCTTAACTCTTTTTTATTAAACAATTTTGTTTTCATGGTGTGAAAACCTGATTCAAAATGTGATTTTACAGTTTTT
This sequence comes from Melieria omissa, assembly GCA_963971225.1. Lineage (NCBI taxonomy): Eukaryota > Metazoa > Arthropoda > Insecta > Diptera > Ulidiidae > Melieria > Melieria omissa. The sequence goes on from OZ020268.1 coordinate 33,067,284, forward strand.
GTTTCCACGCTTTAATATGTAAATAGCAAAGCTAACTGCTCCATACAGTTCTATCGCCTACAGAAGTAACAAGGTAAAACACACCAGGACTTTATTTCCACTTGGCTAGTTTGGTAATATGGAATTTCATTCAATTTTTTGAAAATTATTAAATAATTGTTCTAATTGTTTAGAAATAAAAAGAGGGAAAGAAAAGAATATGTTACAGGAAAAAAATCATTTCAACAGATCATAGGTCTGTTTGGCAGAGAATAATTTGTACGAATTTGTACAAATGTTTACTGGATCCTGTTTGTTGACGCCAATTCGAGAGAGAAACTGAGAGCGTAAAGTAACAGTTCATTTCGTGAGAGCTTGCAAGTTTTTACTGGAGAAATTTTGTCCAGTAAATTTTAGCCAGTAAGAATAAGAACTAGAAAAACATATGACTGGCTGCCATACGATCGACTGCAAAGAAAAATAAATTTAGAGGCAAATGGAAACAGCAAAGAAATTGTGCGTTCGCAAGTCTGCTGACCCACAGCCGCAGAAGCTGAAAGGGAATAATTGCAGATTGAGCGCAACGAACTATTTGCATTTTGCATGAAATGTCTGATTTAACTTAATTTTCCCTACCACTTCAAACTTCAAATGACACTTTTAGATCAGCTGTTTCGTTCTTTAACCCTCCTGTTTACACTCTTTTTATTGTGTATTGTTAGTGGGCCAAGTCCCAGTGGTGTAACAAAGAGTTAAAACTTGCAAATTCTTACAAATGGCTTCACTTTTTTGGATAGTTTGATTTTAGGGAGCGTATGCTGGCTTACTCTCCTGATATTTTTTACTGGATACATTTTACTGGAAATCTGGCCAAACAGACCTCATGTTAAAAAGTGCGCATAACTTCAAATGCTTGTTACGTTATGGAACTTTCTATTGTTTGAAAACGGAACAGAAAGAGATTTTTTAAACTCCCATATACTACACAAAGAATACTCGACAACATTGCCAAATCAAAATTTAAATATAAGAAAAAGTTTACGAATTTTCCTGACACAGGGTGGTCTTTTTGTGTAGGGTAGTTTAGTAAAAAGTGCAACGCTGTGTTTCAATACCAGCTTGAAATCAGCGTGAATGAGTCCGGCATCATGTTGCTAAATATATTATTTTGCATACAATACCCTTCTTTCCAAAGAACTTTACTTACATTTTCTGAGAAATATCATATTTATAGTGAACGCTGTGTATACTGCAGCAGAAATAGGTCTATGCACCGCACGTGTAACCAATTGAGTGCACATGATGACGAGAACGAATGACATTGATAGAGAAAGCTAGATCTGAAACGAAACTCCCGTTGCTATTTCGTTCCGTGACTTTGTGGAGAGTGGATGTGTAATCGTTGCGCTTGAGTTTTTGTAAATTTGCAAGATATTATTAATTCTAAAAGTTTAAAACTGGTGAACAATAATACTAAAATACGATTAGTATTAAGTATCGGGTAAGCTATGCATAAAATATGAGTTTAATATTAGGAATCTTTGGTCAGTACAAATGTGGCATTATGCAAAGTGATGGCAGTCGAGTCCGTCGCCGCCATTTTGTTTTTTCTGTACTTCGGAGGGAAAATTTCACGCCATTAATGCTGATGAAAATTGCGTCGTGAATATATTCCTAAATAGTTTGCTAACGAGTTTTCTGGTTTTTTAGATCTACGTGGACAAGCAGCCAGAAGTAAGTAAGCACAAATATCACAACCCGCTAAACAGAATGCCGCGCTATCGAGAATGGGATTTGGCCTGCAAGGTCTATGTTGGCAACTTGGGGTCTTCGGCGTCAAAGTATGAAATTGAGAATGCATTCAGCAAATACGGACCACTTCGCAATGTCTGGGTGGCGCGCAATCCACCAGGCTTTGCCTTTGTTGAATTTGAAGATAGACGTGATGCAGAGGATGCGACGCGTGGCTTGGACGGAACGTGAGTGCCACGCCCTTGCCTTGAAAATGTAAAATATAATTACGCTTTTTGTTATTGCTGTTTTTAGACGGTGTTGTGGAACGCGCATTCGTGTAGAGATGTCTTCGGGTCGGTCACGACGAGACGATAGACGTCGGGGTGGTGCCAGCGGCGGCGGTGGTGGAGGCAGCACCAGCGGCGGTGGCGGCGGCGGCCGCGGTGGACGCTTTAGGTAAGTGCGCAGAATTCAGTTTATATTATATCAATCGATAGTGGTAAAGTTGAAACTATTATTTCGCTTACTGTTATTGTAATCGGTTGGTTTGTGAAAACGGTAAAGGTCGAAAGGCAGGCAGTCAGTTAACACCAGTTTCTTAAACTGGCCATAAGTAATTGTGGGAATCGCGAAAAACGTGCGTTGAGTATTTTACGCTCGAAGAGTGCATTACTCGTCCGAATGCAATTGTAGTTGTGCAATCGGGGCTAAGATATCCATTTCAATTGACTTCCGCGAGGGGTGATAGTTGAGCGGATTTCGGTGAAGTTTGTAGGTGTAGAAGGTATGAACATAAAATGCGTCAGTCAATGCATTCGAAACTTGTCATTGATTTGGCTTTGCTCAAATTCGAAATACGAATTTTATGAATTTTATGCTAACTAGTAGTAGAGATGAGTAGAGTAACGCAGCTAAAATTGGTGGTCATAGCATATGATTGAGGCCATGATGAATATTTTGCCTGATAAGCTTCTAGTTTCTTACAATCATATTTAACGTGTTGATTTTTGTGTTAAATTTGTTTAATTCAAACTTGAAATCGATTTTTAAACGTGGTTTACGATAATCATTTTGCAGGAAAAAGTCTACCTCTGCTACTACTACTAGTACTTCTACTACCTCCTCTTCCTTCAACAAAAACTACAAAAACAACAACATCACGTATCACAACTACTGCTCCTTCTCCACAACCTCCACCACGACAAGCAACAACAAGCTCAACTTAGTATCGTACAACGACAACAACAATAACAATATCAATTATCAAAAAATTAACAAAATGCATCAACATCTCGACAACAGTATCAGTATTAATCACAAACTACAACCAGAACAACAACAACAACAGTGTCGACAACACAATTCCTCCATTCGTAAAATTACAATCACGCCTTTTGTTCTCAACACCAACACCAAAAGTACAAGTTCCACTGCCACTGCCACCAACACCGCTACCACCACTACCACACACATTAATATCGCTATTGTTATCGCCATCACCGACACTTATTTAACAATTGTTGTTGTCGCCATGTATACAAAATCAACCCTTGCTTCGATCTTGTCTGCGGTAAAAGATCAGCCACCACCAAAACCATCACTACAACTACAACTGCTACTTCAACTGCTAAGATTAGTGCTGCAACTGCTTCTAAACCCATTGCCACTATTGCAACTACAACACCTAGTGCAACTAGTAAAAGCGTTTGGGCAGCAGGAGCAGGATCAGCATCTGCAGCAACTGCTTTTGCAAGAATTACCACAACCACCACCAATACCACCACTACTACTACCACCACCACCACCACCACTATCACCACTACCACCTTAACAGCTAGAACTGCCACCTCCGCGTCTCTAAATGCATCTGACTGAGAATCATTTGCGACGTCAACACCACCGACTACAGCCGCCAGTGTAATACGACGATAAAAGCAATGCAACCATAACGGCATCAATCGCTCCTGCTCAGGTGTCTGCCGAGCCAAAGCGCTTCCGTTCCGTTACGTTTCGGTCTCGGTGTCCATGTCGCGTGCGCACGCTCAGCCAATTAAATTAACCGTCATATCACAGTCATCATCAGCCTCTTCCTTCTCACATTCACCACAATCACCTGTTACAACAAGAAACCACTACTACCACCACAAGAACAACAGCAGCAACAACAACATAACATCGCTCTTAAAATCAACAATCTTCAGAGAACAACTAGCGCGACTACTACTTCTACTTCAATAAATTGACGCTTACCACACACTGACAAGCTGCTTGACATTGACATTCCGACGTACGCGTTGCTCTTTATGAGTGCCCAGTCCCCTGACTGTATAATCGAGTCTGAAAGTAACACTTATCTGGTAATAACATAGCACAACAACCTTAATGAGCTCGACCGATTTACCAGCTGCTGTACGCCAATTTTATTGCAACTTGTGCTGTGTGTTATTTCCTTGAGTTACGCTGAACTCTTCGTACGAATTGGACCATGTCTGGTTGTTCGGTTGACTGCAGGACTGAATTGACTTGTGTAGGCTGACAGTTGACAACATCGTGAGTTGGAGTCATTAAAAGCACAGCACGACCTCAGCGTAAGGAATTGGTTTAGGTTCGCTCGGAACTGCAGTGGGCGCAAATTCGCTACCCATAATTTGTAATGCAACGTGTACCGCGCTCAAGCTCTCGAGCAATAGGCGTTCGTCGAGAAACAAACAAAGAAACGGACAAACGTTCGCACGTTCCCCTTCCCTTCTGCAGTCGTCATAATTGTATCGCAGCGGCGCACCTTCAGTACGCAGTCAGTCAGTCATACGCGGCTTCACTCAACTGCAATCAAGCACCAGGCAACAAAAGCTCAGAGCAGAACAAAACAGAACAGAAGCGCGCAAACTTCTGAAGAAAAAATGCACGGTGAGGGTACGGTGATGAGGGTAGTGAACGGTGCGCTAGCATCGTTTTTGATGCGAATACCCGAAAGTGTTATAGGCCATCAAGAACGACACACATTGCACGAACAGTGAACGATTACGCGCAACCGTCAAGTAAGATTGTTTTCCAATTAATTTACCAGTAAACGTTTCTCTTTTTGTTACTAATATTTGTCTACTCTTGAGATTTGCCAAGTCGTTGTGTTTAGAACGTTTGAAAAAGCTTTAAACTTACAGCTACTTGTTTCGTGTACGAAACGTACTAATTGTCACTTCAATTGCATTTGAGCAGGTGAACAACGTCAAAATCAACCGCCCGCACATTTAGTTGTCAACTGCTTGTAACTGGCGACGTGCTTCACCATTCGCAACGCACAACTCAGAAAAATGGGGCGGTCCGTCGGTCGGTCAATAGCGTAGCGGCTGATACACGCCACGTCCGTCACGGACAACATCATCGGTTCTCCATCCATCCGTCCATCAAATACAAACAGTATCACAACCAACCAATCAACTAGTCAACCAACCAACATATTTCATCGAGGACAGCAAGAATCGCGCATTCTTCCTCTTCCGCTGAATCGACGAGCAACTAGTCAGCCGAGCCAAATCTCCGCTACAATGCTTCACGTGTACGTGTGCGCCGTGTCTGCGTATGTCTCGTCTCACTAACCACGTGCGTCTTTAGAGTGTTTGTTGTTGTTGCCATGATTTGATCAATTTGCAATTATCAGTCATATCCTCTCCTTTTCATGAAGTAGTTGCAAACGAAATAGCAACCAGCCCAAGAACTTTTACCACAATCACCACTACTATATCACCACCACCTCAACCAACTCAGCCAATCAAATCAACTGTTCAATCTGAAATTGCATAGGAAAATAACTAAAGTCAGCCTTCATCGCTATCACAGCCACAAGAAACTGCAACCCATTCTGCAACCGGTTCGCGCGCAATTCGTCCACATCTGTGCCACATCTTTAGTACGAAAAAACAGTTTTTATTTTTCTCTAGAATTTGCACCACTGCAACTGCCAGTTTGGGTAAGATTGGATGCCGTTGGACGGGGCTGCAAACAGCACATATTGCGTTTACTGCGGTTCTGGACATTAATGTCATCAGTGCTGCAGGTAAACTACCGATTTCGCAATATGCTTACACTTGCTTGCCATCCGCCTCCGTCCAGCTGTACATTTCAACCTTTCCTGCACATATTGTCAGTTGCAAAACTCAACGAACGAACAACCGCCACGAACAAAATCGAGAGCAGCATTGCTGAGTGTACTTCAATCTAATTGAATCTGAATGAATTTTCTTTTACAGCAATTAAGTTCTCCTTCGCTGCAGAAACCGTTTTTAACTATGACTTTTCTCTGAATAATAATTTCTTGCAGATCACGTTCACCACGACGTTCCCGCAGTCGCTCCCGCAGTTTTTCGCGCGATCGACGCAGCCGGTCAGACTCACGAGATCGTCATTAGATTACCTTGAAGCGCATAATTTTCAATGAAAAATTATATTTTACTGTCATTACAATTACGATAAAAAATAGTTGAGCTGACAAAAGAAAATTGCCACCACTGAGATGTTTAAGCTTGAAAATCCGAATAGTATCCAATCGTCGTCGTCGTCGTGATGCTTTAAGTGAAAAGAGCCGCTGTTACAAAGCATACTTGGATACGTCTTTTCTTGTAAATGTAAACAAACATTTTGCATAAAATTTCAGTTTTGTAGAATTAGTTGGAATGGCAGCGTGCACTGCACACGTTGTCGTTCTGTACACAATCTTACAACATCGTATGTATTTGAAAAGAGCACTAATAAGGTAATCCTTTTGATGTTTATTTAAATGGTATTTATGAGTTTCATGAATTTCTTATGAATGCTGATAATTTATAAGTTTTTCCCCCCATATTATTTGATTTTACAAGATCAATAAAGATAAGTATACACAAATATTTGACCGGTGTTTCACTATGTTGTCCAAATTTAACCAATACTGGATTGAAAACTGTGCTATGCTATAAAACAACTAATAGTGAAGAATAGTAGTGACTGACCATTAGAGGAAGTAGGAAAGTTGGATGTGTTAAAGGAAAAGATACTGTAGAATATAAACTTGTAAACTTACATTCGTGAGCAGTCCACGAGAAAAATCCCGTCTCATGGCATACCTTAATAATAAAATATTTGTGCGCCCACATTCGTAGCACACCGGCACGGTAGTCGTCATCGCATTTAGTTCGAGAGATAGATTAAAGAGGGCGTGCTGGTGTGTTTCGGGGAAACACAAATTTACAAAAGATGCAGATATTTTAATATAAATATTTAATTGAATGCTTAAAAGTAACAACAAACCGTTCGTAATAATGAACTACATGAATAATGGAGCTTACTCGCTGAAATTTCCGTAATGCTTCTGAGGCGCGTTATTACAGCTTTACGTTCCCAATAAGGTTGAGTAGTTTTCATAAGTTGGTCCTTGGTACATGAGTTGTCTATGGTGGCGGATCTAGTCACCGTACCAACAGTATGGAAACCTCAAGACGGTGTAATTCCGAAAGAGAACTGTTTGAAGACTAACACAAGTGAATAGATCCGCATATCCCCTCGTGGTAGACTCCAAAGCTGATGTGTCCTGTAGCCGAGACTCGGCGAGACGCCGACACAGTGATTTGGGGTCACTGCGTCACCATTTGTCCTATTTGGTATTGAAATAAGATTGTGGAAATAAGAGTATATTAAGAAAGAGATTCGAAAAATATTGTAGAAGATTATGATTTCAGACGGGTATTACAACTTCTTTACGTTCCCAATAAGGTTGAGTACAGTTTTCATTAGTTGGTCCTCGGTACATGAGTTGTCTATGGTGGGCGGATCTAGTAACAGTACCAACAATGTGGAAACCTCAAGACGGTGTAATTCCGAAAAAGAACTGTTTGAAGACTAACACAAGTGGATAGACCCTCATATCCCCTCGTGGTAGACTCCAAAGCTGATGTGTCCTGTAGCCTAGGCCCGGCGAGGCGCCGACACAGTGATTTGGGGTCACTGCGTCACCATTTGTCCTATTTGGTATTGAAATAAGATTGTGGAAATAAGAGTATATTAAGAAAGAGATTCGAAAAATATTGTAGAAGATTATGATTTCAGACGGGTGTTACAACTTCTTTACGTTCCCAATAAGGTTGAGTACAGTTTTCATAAGTTGGTCCTTGGTACAGAAATTGTCTATGGTGGCGGATCTAGTAACAGTACCAACAATATGGAAACCTCAAGACGGTGTAATTCCGAAAGAGAACTGTTTGAAGACTAACACAAGTGAATAGACCCGCATATCCCCTCGTGGTAGACTCCAAAGCTGATGTGTCCTGTAGCCGAGGCTCGGCGAGACGCCGACACAGTGATTTGGGGTCACTGCGTCACCATTTGTCCTATTTGGTATTGAAATAAGATTGTGGAAATAAGAGTATATTAAGAAAGAGATTCGAAAAATATTGTAGAAGATTATGATTTCAGACGGGTATTACAACTTCTTTACGTTCCCAATAAGGTTGAGTACAGTTTTCATTAGTTGGTCCTCGGTACATGAGTTGTCTATGGTGGGCGGATCTAGTAACAGTACCAACAATATGGAAACCTCAAGACGGTGTAATTCCGAAAAAGAACTGTTTGAAGACTAACACAAGTGGATAGACCCTCATATCCCCTCGTGGTAGACTCCAAAGCTGATGTGTCCTGTAGCCTAGGCCCGGCGAGGCGCCGACACAGTGATTTGGGGTCACTGCGTCACCATTTGTCCTATTTGGTATTGAAATAAGATTGTGGAAATAAGAGTATATTAAGAAAGAGATTCGAAAAATATTGTAGAAGATTATGATTTCAGACGGGTGTTACAACTTCTTTACGTTCCCAATAAGGTTGAGTACAGTTTTCATAAGTTGGTCCTTGGTACAGAAATTGTCTATGGTGGCGGATCTAGTAACAGTACCAACAATATGGAAACCTCAAGACGGTGTAATTCCGAAAAAGAACTGTTTGAAGACTAACACAAGTGAATAGACCCGCATATCCCCTCGTGGTAGACTCCAAAGCTGATGTGTCCTGTAGCCGAGGCTCGGCGAGACGCCGACACAGTGATTTGGGGTCACTGCGTCACCATTTGTCCTATTTGGTATTGAAATAAGATTGTGGAAATAAGAGTATATTAAGAAAGAGATTCGAAAAATATTGTAGAAGATTATGATTTCAGACGGGTATTACAACTTCTTTACGTTCCCAATAAGGTTGAGTACAGTTTTCATTAGTTGGTCCTCGGTACATGAGTTGTCTATGGTGGGCGGATCTAGTAACAGTACCAACAATATGGAAACCTCAAGACGGTGTAATTCCGAAAAAGAACTGTTTGAAGACTAACACAAGTGGATAGACCCTCATATCCCCTCGTGGTAGACTCCAAAACTGATGTGTCCTGTAGCCGAGGCTCGGCGAGACGCCGACACAGTGATTTGGGGTCACTGCGTCACCATTTGTCCTATTTGGTATTGAAATAAGATTGTGGAAATAAGAGTATTTATATTAAGAAAGAGATTCGAAAAATATTGTAGAAGATTATGATTTCAGACGGGTATTACAACTTCTTTACGTTCCCAATAAGGTTGAGTACAGTTTTCATTAGTTGGTCCTCGGTACATGAGTTGTCTATGGTGGGCGGATCTAGTAACAGTACCAACAATATGGAAACCTCAAGACGGTGTAATTCCGAAAAAGAACTGTTTGAAGACTAACACAAGTGGATAGACCCTCATATCCCCTCGTGGTAGACTCCAAACCTGATGTGTCCTGTAGCCTAGGCCCGGCGAGGCGCCGACACAGTGATTTGGGGTCACTGCGTCACCATTTGTCCTATTTGGTATTGAAATAAATCGTGGAAATAAGAGTATTTATATTAAGAAAGAGATTCGAAAAATATTGTAGAAGATTATGATTTCAGACGGGTATTACAACTTCTTTACGTTCCCAATAAGGTTGAGTACAGTTTTCATTAGTTGGTCCTCGGTACATGAGTTGTCTATGGTGGGCGGATCTAGTAACAGTACCAACAATATGGAAACCTCAAGACGGTGTAATTCCGAAAAAGAACTGTTTGAAGACTAACACAAGTGGATAGACCCTCATATCCCCTCGTGGTAGACTCCAAAACTGATGTGTCCTGTAGCCGAGACTCGGCGAGACGCCGACACAGTGATTTGGGGTCACTGCGTCACCATTTGTCCTAATTGGTATTGAAATAAATCGTGGAAATAAGAGTATATTAAGAAAGAGATTCGAAAAATATTGTAGAAGATTATGATTTCAGACGGGTATTACAACTTCTTTACGTTCCCAATAAGGTTGAGTACAGTTTTCATAAGTTGGTCCTTGGTACAGAAATTGTCTATGGTGGCGGATCTAGTAACAGTACCAACAATATGGAAACCTCAAGACGGTGTAATTCCGAAAAAGAACTGTTTGAAGACTAACACAAGTGGATAGACCCTCATATCCCCTCGTGGTAGACTCCAAAGCTGATGTGTCCTGTAGCCGAGGCTCGGCGAGACGCCGACACAGTGATTTGGGGTCACTGCGTCACCATTTGTCCTATTTGGTATTGAAATAAGATTGTGGAAATAAGAGTATTTATATTAAGAAAGAGATTCGAAAAATATTGTAGAAGATTATGATTTCAGACGGGTATTACAACTTCTTTACGTTCCCAATAAGGTTGAGTACAGTTTTCATTAGTTGGTCCTCGGTACATGAGTTGTCTATGGTGGGCGGATCTAGTAACAGTACCAACAATATGGAAACCTCAAGACGGTGTAATTCCGAAAAAGAACTGTTTGAAGACTAACACAAGTGGATAGACCCTCATATCCCCTCGTGGTAGACTCCAAAGCTGATGTGTCCTGTAGCCTAGGCCCGGCGAGGCGCCGACACAGTGATTTGGGGTCACTGCGTCACCATTTGTCCTATTTGGGATTGAAATAAGATTGTGGAAATAAGAGTATTTATATTAAGAAAGAGATTCGAAAAATATTGTAGAAGATTATGATTTCAGACGGGTATTACAACTTCTTTACGTTCCCAATAAGGTTGAGTACAGTTTTCATTAGTTGGTCCTCGGTACATGAGTTGTCTATGGTGGGCGGATCTAGTAACAGTACCAACAATATGGAAACCTCAAGACGGTGTAATTCCGAAAAAGAACTGTTTGAAGACTAACACAAGTGGATAGACCCTCATATCCCCTCGTGGTAGACTCCAAAGCTGATGTGTCCTGTAGCCTAGGCCCGGCGAGGCGCCGACACAGTGTTTTGGGGTCACTGCGTCACCATTTGTCCTATTTGGTATTGAAATAAGATTGTGGAAATAAGAGTATTTATATTAAGAAAGAGATTCGAAAAATATTGTAGAAGATTATGATTTCAGACGGGTATTACAACTTCTTTATGTTCCCAATAAGGTTGAGTACAGTTTTCATTAGTTGGTCCTCGGTACATGAGTTGTCTATGGTGGGCGGATCTAGTAACAGTACCAACAATATGGAAACCTCAAGACGGTGTAATTCCGAAAAAGAACTGTTTGAAGACTAACACAAGTGGATAGACCCTCATATCCCCTCGTGGTAGACTCCAAAGCTGATGTGTCCTGTAGCCTAGGCCCGGCGAGGCGCCGACACAGTGATTTGGGGTCACTGCGTCACCATTTGTCCTATTTGGTATTGAAATAAGATTGTGGAAATAAGAGTATTTATATTAAGAAAGAGATTCGAAAAATATTGTAGAAGATTATGATTTCAGACGGGTATTACAACTTCTTTACGTTCCCAATAAGGTTGAGTACAGTTTTCATTAGTTGGTCCTCGGTACATGAGTTGTCTATGGTGGGCGGATCTAGTAACAGTACCAACAATATGGAAACCTCAAGACGGTGTAATTCCGAAAAAGAACTGTTTGAAGACTAACACAAGTGGATAGACCCTCATATCCCCTCGTGGTAGACTCCAAAGCTGATGTGTCCTGTAGCCTAGGCCCGGCGAGGCGCCGACACAGTGTTTTGGGGTCACTGCGTCACCATTTGTCCTAATTGGTATTGAAATAAATCGTGGAAATAAGAGTATTTATATTAAGAAAGAGATTCGAAAAATATTGTAGAAGATTATGATTTCAGACGGGTATTACAACTTCTTTACGTTCCCAATAAGGTTGAGTACAGTTTTCATAAGTTGGTCCTTGGTACAGAAATTGTCTATGGTGGCGGATCTAGTAACAGTACCAACAATATGGAAACCTCAAGACGGTGTAATTCCGAAAGAGAACTGTTTGAAGACTAACACAAGTGAATAGACCCGCATATCCCCTCGTGGTAGACTCCAAAGCTGATGTGTCCTGTAGCCGAGGCTCGGCGAGACGCCGACACAGTGATTTGGGGTCACTGCGTCACCATTTGCCCTAATTGGTATTGAAATAAGATTGTGGAAATAAGAGTATTTATATTAAGAAAGAGATTCGAAAAATATTGTAGAAGATTATGATTTCAGACGGGTATTACAACTTCTTTACGTTCCCAATAAGGTTGAGTACTGTTTTCATAAGTTGGTCCGTGGTACATGAGTTGTCTATGGTGGCGGATCTAGTAACAGTACCAACAGTATGGAAACCTCAAGACGGTGTAATTCCGAAAAAGAACTGTTTGAAGACTAACACAAGTGGATAGACCCGCATATCCCCTCGTGGTAGACTCCAAAGCTGATATGTCCTGTAGCCGAGGCCCGGCGAGACGCCGACACAGTGATTTGGGGTCACTGCGTCACCATTTGTCCTAATTGGTATTGAAATAAGATCGTGGAACTGAAAGTATTTATATTAAGAAAGAGATTCGAAACATATTGTAGAAGATTATGATTTCAGACGGGTATTACAACTTCTTTACGTTCCCAATAAGGTTGAGTACTGTTTTCATAAGTTGGTCCGTGGTACATGAGTTGTCTATGGTGGCGGATCTAGTAACAGTACCAACAGTATGGAAACCTCAAGACGGTGTAATTCCGAAAAAGAACTGTTTGAAGACTAACACAAGTGGATAGACCCGCATATCCCCTCGTGGTAGACTCCAAAGCTGATATGTCCTGGAGCCGAGGCCCGGCGAGACGCCGACACAGTGATTTGGGGTCACTGCGTCACCATTTGCCCTAATTGGTATTGAAATAAGATCGTGGAACTGAAAGTATTTATATTAAGAAAGAGATTCGAAACATATTGTAGAAGATTATGATTTCAGACGGGTATTACAACTTCTTTACGTTCCCAATAAGGTTGAGTACTGTTTTCATAAGTTGGTCCGTGGTACATGAGTTGTCTATGGTGGCGGATCTAGTAACAGTACCAACAGTATGGAAACCTCAAGACGGTGTAATTCCGGAAAAGAACTGTTTGAAGGCTAACACAAGTGGATAGACCCGCATATCCCCTCGTGGTAGACTCCAAAGCTGATGTGTCCTGTAGCCGAGGTCCGGCGAGACGCCGTTACAGTGATTTTGGAGTCACTGTGACACCACTTGTCCTAATTGGTATTGAAATAAGTTCGTGGAAATAAGAGTATTTATATTAAGAAAGAGATTCGAAACATATTGTAGAAGATTATGATATCAGACGGGTATTACAACTTCTTTACGTTCCCAATAAGGTTGAGTACTGTTTTCATAAGTTGGTCCTTAGTACATTAATGTTGTGTAATTGTCTATGGTAACGGATCTGGTAACAGTACCAACAGTATGGAAACCTCAAGACGGTGTAATTCCGAAAAAGAACTGTTTGAAGACTAACACAAGTGGATAGACCCTCATATCCCCTCGTGGTAGACTCCAAAGCTGATGTGTCCTGTAGCCGAGGCTCGGCGAGACGCCGACACAGTGATTTGGGGTCACTGCGTCACCATTTGTCCTATTTGGTATTGAAATAAGATTGTGCAAATAAGAGTATTTATATTAAGAAAGAGATTCGAAAAATATTGTAGAAGATTATGATTTCAGACGGGTATTACAACTTCTTTACGTTCCCAACAAGGTTGAGTACAGTTTTCATTAGTTGGTCCTCGGTACATGAGTTGTCTATGGTGGGCAGTTTTCATAAGTTGGTCCTTAGTACAGAAATTGTCTATGGTGGCGGATCTAGTAACAGTACCAACAACATGGAAACCTCAAGACGGTGTAATTCCGAAAAAGAACTGTTTGAAGACTAACACAAGTGGATAGACCCTCATATCCCCTCGTGGTAGACTCCAAAGCTGATGTGTCCTGTAGCCGAGGCTCGGCGAGACGCCGACACAGTGATTTGGGGTCACTTGGGGTCCTATTTGGTATTGAAATAAGATTGTGGAAATAAGAGTATTTATATTAAGAAAGAGATTCGAAACATATTGTAGAAGATTATGATTTCAGACGGGTATTACAACTTCTTTACGTTCCCAATAAGGTTGAGTACAGTTTTCATAAGTTGGTCCTTAGTACAGAAATTGTCTATGGTGGCGGATCTAGTAACAGTACCAACAATATGGAAACCTCAAGACGGTGTAATTCCGAAAGAGAACTGTTTGAAGACTAACACAAGTGGATAGACCCGCATATCCCCTCGTGGTAGACTCCAAAGCTGATGTGTCCTGTAGCCGAGGTCCGGCGAGACGCCGTCACAGTGATTTTGGAATCACTGTGACACCACTTGTCCTAATTGGTATTGAAATAAGATCGTGGAAATAAGAGTATTTATATTAAGAAAGAGATTCGAAACATATTGTAGAAGATTATGATTTCAGACGGGTATTACAACTTCTTTACGTTCCCAATAAGGTTGAGTACAGTTTTCATAAGTTGGTCCTTAGTACAGAAATTGTCTATGGTGGCGGATCTAGTAACAGTACCAACAATATGGAAACCTCAAGACGGTGTAATTCCGAAAGGGAACTGTTTGAAGACTAACACAAGTGGATAGACCCGCATATCCCCTCGTGGTAGACTCTAAAGCGGATGTGTCCTGGAGCCGAGGCTCGGCGAGACGCCGACACAGTGATTTGGGGTCACTGCGTCACCATTTGTCTTAAATTGCATTGAAAATTGTTCATGGAAATAAGCGGAATTAAAATAATGGGTAATTAGGAAAATATGGCAGAATAAGATTGTTTGAAAAATGATGCCGTGTTCTTTGTAGTGTTAGAAAGTGAATTATAAAGGCGCTAACAACCGGCTGCTATGATTGGTTGATCAGAACATCTTTTCAGACGACGGCAGTAGTAGCCTCAATGTTATACTTCCTTGAGCATTGGTCCGGCGTTCCGTACTCGCCGACAACTATGGCTTCATAGCCACAGCGTCACCTGCATTTCAAATTGAATCGGAACAATGCAATAAGGGACAGCACATCAGGAAATAATCGCTAGTTTCGGTTTAAAATTAGTATATTGAGAATTTTTTGAAAATATTCGTGAAAACTATTAAATTTGGTTACTTCCCCCAATTGAGGCGCCCACATCGTCGTTCAAATTGATTTCCTCTCCGGGCGAGTACAGGGCTGAGTGCTCCGGTTGGCCGGGAATAGCTCGATCGTTGGTGTCATCATCATCGTCGTGCGTGTCCGAATCGTCTGTGTCATCATTGACTGCAAAGAAATGTAAGATGTGGCGCCCGTTTTACGCTATAACACAATACTCGACTTACCATCCTCATCATCCGTTTCGGGTCCAGGCATGGTCAACACCTTGCCCAGTGGAAGGATGGTGTCGGCGGCATTCTTTATCGATTCCAGCCAGATGTGGTGCTCCCGTTCGTATCGCAGCACATCATCCTCGTTCACCGGTCTGTTGATTTCAAGCCAGATGCGATTGGCAATGGGCGGCCGCAGTGACGGGAAGAACGGTATCATGGACATCATGCACGGCTAATTAGAGTATTTGCAATAAATTACGGTTTCCAATTACGGTTGCTGATGGCATGCAAAATCGAAGTTTTTGTTTACTACAAAATTTGTTTGCAAGCATTACTGAAACACAGGGATGCAAAATGCTCGTATCAATTTGGTGTTGAGTAGTTTGGATTTCTAAAGTATTGTTTGGGCCTTTCAAATTTATTAAGGTTCAGTAAAATAAAATTAATGTATTTTGTAGCAGATTTGCGAATTCAAACAAACACATATTTTGTAATTACTTTCAGTTGAAGTTTGTATAAAAACACACCTTTCGGAAAAGAACATTTCTATGCTTCTAAAACTGTGCGCCAACTTTGAGCTTGTCCGGCAAAATTCGCTTACAAATCGTCGCTGCAGAAAACGAGTGTCGTATGCTCAATGGAATTCAATAGCACATACGACAATTGTTTTCTCAAGCGACGAATTGTTGGTTTTCGGCCAATGCAATGCATTGGAAACGAATAGAAGGTTGTGATAGTATGAGCTGGCAACACTGTCACTTTGACACTTGCTTTTGTTTTCGTTTAGAAACGTCACTGTAGTCAGCTGTAATGCAAATGCTTTAACTTTTCTAGAAACTCTGGGCATTAAAATTGTGCAAAAATGATTGAAATAACTTGCAATGATCGTTTGGGTAAAAAGGTGAGTAATGATTAGAGATGATAGCAAAATTGTTGTAAATTTTTAATTGACCTCAGGTGCGCGTGAAGTGCAATCCGGACGACACTATTGGTGACTTGAAGAAGCTGATTGCGGCACAAACAGGCACTAAGCACGAGAAGATTGTCCTAAAGAAATGGTACACAATTTACAAGGATTCAATTCGTCTCTCTGACTGTAAGTGTAATTGACACAAACTTGATTAGTTATTGCCGTGAGGCTGGTTGCGGCAGCGATAATGAAAATTCTGCTTGCGTGTATGTGTAATAATTTTTGGCGTTTGTTTGTTTCAGATGAAATTCACGACGGCATGAATTTGGAGTTGTACTATCAGTAGCCTAAGTTTTGGTGCATACTTTTTTATAATTTCTAATGTAAGCAATTAAAATTAAGCAAACTTCAATTTTATTGGATTTCAATGTCAGCAAATTTCTTTTTGAGGACAAATTGGAGTTAGACAATCAGGTAAGAATCGACGAATACGGGTTTCTCCACTGGCGGCACACCAATTTAATGAAGTCAATGCTGCGTGAGTTGGGAAAAGGCATTTCCTAACTTCCCAGCTTATGCTATAAACAGAATCAAATCGTTGGCCGAATTTTACGCACAGTGAAACAGAATGACTGCGAAATTCGCATCAGCTGTTCACGCAAATTATTCCTGCAAACACGGCAAACACACAACTGTCATTTAGTTTGAGTGAATAAAAAGAACATGAATCCGAAAATTTGCCGCGTTGTAAAAATTGTGAAAATCGTTAGTATAATGTTTATGGTAACGAAAGCGTACCTGATGATGAGGCAACTTCAACGAAGAAGACGGTGGGTCCGGCCAGTTAATTTGACCAGGAAGCAATTTGGTTTCCACACCGCGTGCTTCTCGCAGTTGAAGTCTAGTGATACAGAATATTTTTTCACCGCAACAAGGATGACTGTCGCGAAATTCGACGTCCTCCTATGCCTTCTGCGGGAGAAGTTGCGTAGGTTATCCATCAGAGAGCCCATCAACGAGGAAACACGCTTGGGCATTACACTCATGTAAGTACATTTAAAATAACTTAAACTCAGCTCAATGATTATTATTAACATATATTTAGGTTCTTAGCACAAGGCTGCAGTCCCCAAATGTTGGCGTGGGCACACAAAACGGGAGTGTCGACCATCCGGGAAATCATATACGCAACCTGCGATGCCATTTGGGCTGAGCTGCATCAGGTGTATGTTGCGCAGCCGAATCTTACAAAATGGGGTGCCATTTCAGACAAGTAAATTCTTTAACAGTTCATAGTTCCCCACTTAATTCTTCCACTTTGTGCGCGAATAGGTTCCACGTCAAAACAGGAGTACCGCACTGCCTTGGCGCTGTTGACGGCAAACATATAAACATTGTTTGCCCGCAACGCAGTGGATCCATTGTGCTCATGGCAACCTGCGATTCCGATTACATATTTACTTTTGCAGATGTGGGAGTGCTTGGGAGTCAAAGCGATGGTGGTGTGTTCGCACGCAATGCATTTGGTCGCATGATTCTAAGAAGCGATGTTGTACTTCCACCAGATGACAATCTGCCTGGTAGGTGAACTTTTAAATAGTGCTCAACTGGGTTGTAATGGAGATACATTTTACATATTGCAATCTAGGTACGGACAAAACGTTCCCATACTTCTTCGTGGGAGATAGCGCCTTCCCGTTGAAGAAGAACCTCATGCGTCCCTACCCTGGCCGCTGCCTGTCCGCCGAGAAGCAGCATTTTAACAAGAAGCTATCCGCG
Source organism: Melieria omissa (assembly GCA_963971225.1). Lineage (NCBI taxonomy): Eukaryota > Metazoa > Arthropoda > Insecta > Diptera > Ulidiidae > Melieria > Melieria omissa. The sequence continues at coordinate 33,085,349 of OZ020268.1, forward strand.
GCTCGAGTTCACATTGAAAATGCCTTTGGCATTTTAGCGAACAGGTGGAGAATACTCCACACCTCCATTCACGCAGCTTCGAAAAATGTGGATAAAATAGTGCTGGCAACGGTGGTTCTCCATAATTTCTTAATGCTGGATAGAACCACCGGTTACTTCAGCGATGAGCTGGTGGACCATATCGAGAATGGAGAGTTCGTACGAGGAACTTGGAGAGACGCTTCGGAGGGGTTGCAATCTGTGCGCATATCGCAAGCGAATAGATCGACTACAGAAGCATTCGCAGCCAGGGACGAGCTCGCGCAACACCTTTTCCGCTACGATTAAGATTTTCACCGACGTTCGTACAATGAATGATGAATTTGTTCTATCGTCGCATGACCGGTGCGGCCGACGGCCGAATACCGCAGTCGTCGTCGTTGCAATTACATGCACTGCTGTGTGTTTTAATTTTGACAGCGTACGTTCGTTTCGTAAAATTCGGCGATTTGATTCTGTTTATACTATTTAAGTCCAAGATGTGGCGTGAGTAACGTCCTGCGTCGGTATCTGAAATTTGCAATTGAACTCGGTTTGCATATTCAAAGCAGCTTGGGTCCTTTTCATTTGAGTAATGTACGATTTGTTCATTCGAATTAGCCAGAACAGTATTAAAATTTGATATGAATTTACCACTAAACTTTCCATTTATTGAAAAAGTCTGATGGGCTGTCGGCAAGGAGCGCAACCATAACAGCAAAGTAAATCCTTTGGTTATTTGGATTTACTTTGGTAACAGTATGAAAAGTAGGTATGAAATAGCTTCGTAGTTGAAGCGGTCTAATTTAGTGCTATCGAATTACAACAAATGTTTTTGCTGCTGTTCCCAAGCGTTGACTTCCTCCTTATGAGGAGGATGTGTCACGGGATTGCTGAGCTAAGCGCTTCAGTGTACTGTTATATTTTCAGTGCATATCAAACGCTCTGTTAAAAGACTGTTAGAGTGAGTTTTACAGTCTGTTAAAAGCATTGGAGCACAGGCAGCAATTTTATGGCGGATAAAAAGAAATTTGGTGTGTTTATTGACTCTCTGCCAGGTAGCGATACAATCTTTATAGTTTTCATCTGAAATTTCGGAAATTCCCATAATTCGAAAGTCAGCAATTAATAACAAAAATATTGAGATATTTTTCGAAAGATAAATTTGTGTCTATCAAGAAGGATACAATTATTAGGGAAATTCGACTATTGCAATTTTTTGTGTAATAAAAAATTGAAAAAAAATTTACCTTTTTTGTGTAATAAAAAATTAAAATGCGAATTTGGAAAATATTTGTGTATTACCTAAATAATAATTTAAAAAGTACTTTTTTTTTGGCAAATTTTGCATTTGGACATAAACGATACAAGGAAGGATACAAGGATACAACGAACAAGGATGTTTAGAAATGAAAAAAAATGTGAGCCTTTTGCATATTTTTTGATGATTGCATTACATTAAAATTAAAAAAACTTACTAAATAAATGATTTTCGTAATAATAGGAAATTTTCACGAAATTCATGGACTTAATGCCAACAGGGGGCGTAGTCAAGCAGGTTGGTTGTTGGATTCGGTCATAACTAACACAAATTAAACTTTTAAGCTCAATTTACTGCGCAGACTTTTACTTAACCCTTTCGCCATTTTGTTGCCAAATGGTAACTTGCTACTTTGTGAACGTCTGAAATCCTTCGAATAGTTTGCAGTTTTAGGACTAATGCGGAATTAATAAACTGGATATTTGAATTTAAATCAGAAAAGTATACACGTTTTGGAAATGTTATATCGTTACATAGTAAGGAAAGAAGAATCAGAAAAAAATTAGAGAAATTTGAAATTTGATTTTTTATTTCAATTTAGATATATTTTTTAAATAATTTTAGTTCAAGCAAATGAGAAAATATTGAATTTTAAGTTATGCTTAAATAATTTTATATTAGTAATTAAAAAAAAATTATTACAGCTTTAACGATTTAGTTGCTGCACTGTAAAAAACGGAGTACCGTAATAGTAATTTCAAAAACTATTATGAAATGTTGTTGGTATAACCGCACTGAAAACTTAATCGATAAATGTAAAATTTTAACTGTCTCCAGTAAAAACCTGTAGTGAAAGGGTTAATGGCACAATTGTTAAAAAAATCATGTTGAAGGACCACCAACTGGTCCTGACGAATTCACATGAAATTAATTAATGCACAATTTGATTTATCTGTGTTGGAGTAACAAAAAGCATGTCGACTAACTGAACTGGGTTGGTGGGGTTCACCTTTTCTTACAGCTGGGCGCCAGTATTAGGGCTTTACTAGCATATATATGAGGACATAGAAATATGTAAGTCCTCACCATACTTAATTACTACACGGCATTATTATTTGCCATCATTCGCATTAACATTGTTTCAACAGTTAACTCACTCGCTCGAATGTCGGCACGGAGCTGAGTGTTGGACTTTTTATTCGACCACAAAGTCATGGACAAGTCACCAAAGCTGCTTACATCATAAAAGTATAAATAGCTCGAAAAAGGCGATAAGCTGATAGCGTCGTACATGAATAATACATACGGTGACCAATCATATTGTATTTGTTGGTATTGTACTCACAAAAGTACAAAAAGAGAATTTCCCGTTACAAATATTGTGAAATTGAGTAGTTCACTTAACCCCTTCACGATCAATGAGACACATTCCACATAGGAGTTTTATAATCTTTGCTATTATCGTATATAGTACAACAATACAAGAAGTTAACTATTACGAATTCAAGTTGTTCACATAGCTTTATTCACATTTACATAGTTTTATATATTTTGTATATTTGTTGCATTGGTGGTAGAAAAATAAAGCTGTATAAAAGCCAACATGAGGTGATGACAGTTTTCGACAGGTTCTTTGGTTGTCATTTGGTTTCTTGCATGGATTTTTTTTTTTTTTTTTTTTTTTACATCCCAAATTGATTACATCTGCCCGTGGGCACTTAGTAATTGAGTTAACAGGGGTGGGAAGATAGTTACTACATTAAATCAATACTTAAGTAATATGTTTAACGATTTTGAGTACATTATTAGGTTTATGTTTTAGTAATTTCTGCTATTATAGCGCTTGTGTCTGTTAATGCTGTCGGTGTAGTTCTCTTCAGTCTTCTCTCCTTTGTTAGTTCCATTTGAGGTATTCGTTGCACTTCTTTGTTTGAATGGGTTAGGAGTCTAAGTGCGTGCTTGGTACTGCTTTTCTCGATTACGTCTTTGACGGGTTCTATGTTTAAGTCGCGGTGGATATCGTCATTCGTTATATACCAGGGTGCATTGGTGATAGTCCTTAAAATTTTTGATTGTAGTCGTTGGATTATTTGTATGTTTGATTTGCTGGCTGTCCCCCATAGTTCTATGCCGTATTTCCTTATTGGTGTTATCATCGTTTTATATATTAATAGTTTATTGAATAGCGACAGTTTTGAGTCCTTGTTGAGTAGCCAGTACAGTTGTCGGAATCGGTTTTTCACTTCGTTCCTTTTCTGAATTATGTGGTCCTTCCAAGTCAGCTTTGCGTCAATGATTATGCCCAGATATTTGGCTTTTTTGTCTTGTGCGATTGGTGTGTTATTAATTGTCAGGATTTGATGGTCATATTTTCGGTTTGTATAAATTACTTGGACAGTTTTGTCTGCGTTTACTTCAATTCCCCATTTCGTGAACCAGGTCATCGTTGTGTTGATCAGCTGCTGCAGCTTCAATGAAGCAACGTTTATGCTTTTGTCAGACGCTGTTAGAACAGTGTCGTCGGCGAAAGTGGCAATCATTCTGTCGTCCATTGGATTGGGTATGTCATGTGTATAGATGATGTACAGTAATGGTCCCAAAACGCTACCTTGTGGCACTCCAGCCTCCATTTTTAATATCTCTGAGCATTCGTCCTGATATTTAACATAGAAATAGCGGTCGCTAAGATAGCTTCGGAGTAGTTGATAATAGTCAGGTGGAAATATTTGTTTTAACTTAAATAATAGTCCCGGGTGCCATACGCTATCAAAAGCCTTCGCCACGTCAAGGTAGATTGCAGCGCAGAAGTTCTTTTTGTCAATTTCATTTAATATTTTGTTGGTCACTCTGTGCACTTGTTGAATTGTCGAATGCTTTCGTCGAAATCCGAATTGATGGCTGGGAATTATCTTCTTTTCTTGTATTATTGGGTCAAGGCGGTCATGAATCAAGTTTTCGAATAGTTTAGAGAGGATGGGTAGAAGACTAATAGGTCTGTATGATGATGGCTTAGTCGCGTCTTTGTTCGGTTTTGGCAGTGCAATGATTTCGGATACTTTCCATGGTGCAGGGAAGTGTTTTATTCTTATTGAAGAGTTGAAGATGTTTCTAAGGTATATAATTCCATCGTCAGGTAGTTCTTTTAGTATATGTCCATTGATTTTGTCATAACCCGGGGATTTTTTGTTATTTATGGCCTTGATCTTTCGCCTAATTTCGTCCAGGGTTACTTTTTTGAATGCTTTATATTCTTCTATATTTATATTATATATTAAGTGTTGTCTGATGTTAGTATTGCATGTTGATGTGGTGTTGACCTCTTTATCTTCGACGTTGCTCGCCAGAGAGAGTAATTACTGTTTTTTGTGGTGTCAAGACCAGATAGAAAGATTTGCATTTTTTTATTTTCGTTGTCCTTAAGCATCTCTTTGATGTCCTTAGTTAATTTGTTAAGTCGTGATTTGTCTGCGGGAAGTCTTGTTATTTGCCACTGTTTCCTTAATCTTCTTTTTAATTTTATTGCCTTTTTTATTGAATTTGGGATGTCATTTTTAACATCTTTGGTCCTTAATAATGGTGTTGATCTAGAGATCGCGTCCATAATTACGTCGGCAAAGTGTGCTACTGCGCTGTCAATCTGTTCTTCCGTTTTGAGTGGTACGTCGCGGTTTAGAGTATGTTGTAATTTTTGACGAAATGAATTCCAGTTAGTAAGTTTGTTATATGGTGTACCGTGATGTATTTCGAGGTCAGGCGCGGTGAGATATGTCAAGAATATTGGTGAGTGGTCAGAAGATAAATCGTAATTAGGCTCTATTGTCAAGTGGTTACGGCTTACGTTTTTGTAGATATAGAAGTCAATAAGGTCTGGTTTCTTCTTCATATCAGTGGGCCAGTAAGTGGGCTCTCCGGTGCTTATATGGTCACTTTTATTTTTGTTTATTGCGTCGAGTAGTTCTTTGCCTTTACGATTTGTCAATCTGGATCCCCATGCTGAGTTTTTCGCGTTGTAGTCGCCTCCAGCAATAAACCTGTTGCCAAGGGTTTTTAGGTAGTCAAGGTATTGAGTAGCTGTGTTGTTGTGTTTCGGCGGGCAGTAAGTACTAGATATAGTCAGGAATCCGGATTGATCTTCTATTTGAATTGTCGTAGCTTGTATGTTCTCTCTCCTATAGGCGTCAAGTTCGATGCATTTGATTTTATGTCGAATGATGATAGCTGTGCCTCCATGCGCTTTATTGTCCGGATGATTAGTGTGGAATATTTTGTAGTTGGGTATTTTAACGTAGCTCTTGTTTGTCAGATGAGTCTCAGCCACTAGCAGGATGTCAATTGTGTTGTCAATCAGGAACGATTTAAGTTCGTGGGTATGTTGGCATAAGCCGTTTGCATTCCAAAGTGCGATTTTTAAGCTATTTTGTCTGGTCATTTAATTTCGTTACTAGGAGCGTGATAATGGACATCATGTTAGACATTTGCGAGATTAGTTGTTTCATCATATCCTTTATTTCGTGGAGTTCGTTAATTGCTGGTGGAGGTTCAGGTGATACCTGTTGTGGTACGGAGTTCAAAGCTGCTGTCTGGGCAAATGTCATATTAGGTGTCACTGTTGATGTTTGCGAGGGTTTGTTATTTGCGCTTAGTGGTTGGGTTTGCTTTTTTTCGTCTATGTTATTCGAGGTCAAGTGTTTTTGTCTTAGTGCTGGAAAGCGTTGGATTCTCAGTGCTTTATAAACCATACACCCTTTATAGTTGGCGGTGTGGATTTTAAATTTTACATGCCATGTGTATGAGTAGGTATGAATGTATGTATGTGTACAGGGGCGCACACAGGGGATTTTTGGGGTTCAAATCCTCTTTAAATACAAAAATGACTGTTACAAAATATGCTTTCAAATGGAATTGAGCTCTAAACTTGTACGCGCACCTTTCCCTTTCCCCAAATGATAACCTGTGTGTGCCACTGTCTTTTGTGTATAATTGTCCTCTAATGAATCCCTGCGAATGCTTCACTTCGAGTTCCTGTGCTGTACGCGTTGAAGTGCAATGAGCACAGATAACAATCACATCAAATCAAATCAAATCGATTCGAGTCAAGTCCAGTCAAATCGGATCGAAGTGAAATTACTCGAATTGAATCTCGCCCAGCAGCAGTAATTGAATGGCTTAAGCAGCGAAGCTTAAAATCCAGCTTTAATTGCATTTAATTGATTATCAACTTCGAAGTGCACCAATACATACACATCTACATCTATGTGTGCTTGCATGGGCGCATTGTGTCAGTAGTGTGGCCCGTCCACACTAAACAGCGACACTTGAAGATGAATTCCTGCTGGTTGACGATGGGCGGTGGGCAAGAACAACAACGTCCTTGTGACATTTGCGTGCCAACGCGAGCACAGACACGGCCAATTTCCGTAAGTGATAGTTCGAAGTGGAGGTGGGGACTGCGGGCTAAAGATTGTCAGCAACAAAAATCGATTTGCAAATTTGAAGGCAAATGCAAATTGCAGCCAAATTAAATTTTGCATCAGTTCGCCCCTTGTGGAACTGCACCATCTACGTTGCTACTTTGTTGGCCATCCCCCAAGTGCGTCATATAGAAGTGCACTATATACATTCATACGCATATAAACATACTTACATATGTGCAAAAGTTTGTGCCCACAGTGCGCTGTGCACTGAAAACAAACTTTGTGAAAGTTACGCAATGCGCCTCTTGGAAATAGCCTCTAGTTGCGCCTGATTGGCACTTTTCCCTACTGGGTCATCTTTATGAATGAACCCATTTGAGCTGTTGAGTGATTAGCGAACGAGCAAGAGCGAGAGGAAAGTTGATAGAGCGGTGCCCAAATGCAGCGCTCAAATTAAAATTCTGTTTTGATTGAGTCATAGAGCGACCCAATGTGGCAGCAAGCTAGTAAAGAATGGGAAAGACAGCGATGCATTCATTTGTTAAATTGGGAATTGCGCACACGCTGACAATTACTCGGTTGGCCATGTGAGATTACCCGTCGAGGCAAGTTCACACAAACTTGTACACATACATTTAGTACGTAGTCAAATGTACACTTGTATAGTTAAGTGTGTGTGTGTATGTTTGTAGGCTTATCAATGGCTGTTATAGCTAGCGAGTGACATTGAAAAATCGAATCGAAATTTTTGTGGATTGTTGGTGTGCCGCATGGTGCAGCAGAGTGTAGTGTAGGATGTGCAATACAATTTACATGACATCCCTGCATGGACCATAATCTACATGATATCCCTGAATGCGAACACCACGCGTACATGTCATCCTGTATATGTAGTGTAGAAGAAAGTATATGCATTGTAGGGTGTGAATGCGAATGCGGAATTGGAATCATAATTGAAATTATAAATTGTTGAAATTATTCTCATTTGTATTTCTGAACCTAGAATACCTCTGTTTGAGAACTTTTCCAGTAAAAATTTGTCAGTATCTAAAATGAGGATAGTAAGCAAGCTTACGCTCCCAAAAACGAAATTATCCAAAATACTAAACAATCAGAAATTTGTAAAAACTTGCAACTTGAACTCTTGTTTACACCAGTGTAACATTTACAATTCACAGAAAAAATTGTGTCAACAAGAGGGTTGATAAAATAAACAGATGATTTTATTGTTTCATTTGAGATTTGAAGCTATCAGGAAACTTGAGTTTAATCAGACATTTATGGAAAAGACAAAATCATTCATTCCTTGGGCTAAATTTGCTGTTCTCCCCTTTCAGTTGCAGCAATTAAAGCTTAGCAAGATGGTTGTGGGTCAACAGTTTCCATTTGCCTCCAAATGTTTTTTAAAAAATTATTTGTATTGGCAGTCAATCATATGGCATCCAATCATATGTTTTTATTGTTCTTCTTCTTATTGGCTGCAAGTTAATGGAAAAAATTTCCCAAGTAATAAGAGACAAGAAATTGGACAGACAAAAGAAATTGGGCACACAACTTATAGTAAAAATGTATACATATTTGTGCAAAGTATTCGTAACCAAAAAGAGCTAATATAAATAACTAAGCATTACTTTATTAACTCTTTCGACCCCCGAATTTTACCCTGAATTCCTCATGAAGTCCTTGACGTCGTCATGCCTTTTTGTTAGAGTTCTACTTTTACTTTTGAACAATTTTTTAAATTTACTTTTGAACAAATTTGGCTTAAATAAAACGTATTAAATAATTTTGTATAAATATTTTTTAATTTAAGGAAAAATTATTTAATATTTATGGAAAAATACAAAATTATCAATTTTGATTTTACTAAAACATTATTAAAAAAACAGGGTTCTGATCAAACGCGCCCAATTTCAATTTTCGCTTAAATTAGAACAAAAAATTTGCCTGATATCGCTGCAACTTATTGGAAATTATTTTGAGCATAATACTACGTTTACATTGAGCCCAAATGCGTTGCTTCAAATGAGTCATTTCAAAGTGTTTACATTGCCTCATTTGCATTGCATTTGCATTTTGTTTGGCAGCTAATGTCAAATGCTCAGTGCTCATGTCCTCTTGCTTCAGCTCACAGATCAGCTCTTTTCCGGATTTTGACTAAATCATTGGTTCATTTGCTGCCTCTATGTTCCACACACTGCAATATTTGAATATATCTATATGACATACCTTACATGCTAAGAAATTTCTACATATTTAAAGCAGACGAAAATTTCAATTCAAGTTTTTCATTTTGATAATTTTCGTTTGTTTTGATTTTGAACTGTCAAAAAGAACAAAAGCTTTTGAAAGCGCTTTGAAATTACTACTAAAAACATTAATTTGATGGTGCCTACTTAAATTAAACCCATAAATCAATCGTAGCTTTTGCTGTAAGATGACAAATAGGTGAAGTTGCTCTCAGGTAACTTTGGGATCGAAGGGTCGATTGATAAACACAAATATCTGGAGTATCAATTTACCGTTTAGAGATATTTGTAAATTTATTTTACATAGCTGTGTTAATGGCTTTGGTTAGTGTTTTAATCGTTTTCAGAATCGCCATTGAATGGCTTTGGTTTGAATGCAACAACTGAAAATAGAATGTCAACGCAAACATAGAAAACTAAAATAAAGATTAAAATAAATACAAAATGAAAAAATTAAAAAATGATAAATATTTCTAAGAAAACATTAATGTTTTTCAATAACTATATTCAGTAGTTTATTACAATAGTAGTTTTTAATTGAAAAAAAAAATTTTTCCCTTGTTAACTAGCATCAGGCATATGTCAGAAAATGTTAATTAGAAATACAGGGTAGGCCATTTAAAGTGGAAGCATCTGGTAACCCTATAACTTTTGACAGAGCTGTCAGATCGACTAATGACATAGCACGTTGACAATTATACCAATTATACAATTTATACCATGGAACAGTACACTCCAAAAGACCGTGCTGAAATTGTTCAGCTTTACATTCAAAATAACTTCTCGATTGTGAAAACCAAACGGCGATTATGAATGGCCACCGAGATCACCCGATTTGACGCACCCGATTTTTTTTATGGGGCTACTTGAAGTGCAAGGTATACACCAACAAGCCAAGGACACTAGCTCAACTCAAAGCCAACATACGCCGCGAAATAAGAACCATATCGGCCGATACACTGGCAAAAGTGATGGAAAATGCCGAAAAAAGGGCACATTTTGCGGCCAGAGCTAATGGTGGCCATTTACGCGATATCATTTTCAAAAACTAACTAGAAAATTTCTGCTTGGACCAAAATAAATGAATATCGAGATGAAAACAAAAAAAAAATTTTGTTTCCTCTTTTTTTTCAAAAACAAGAATGGCCTTCCACTTTAAATGGCCTACCCTGTACTTATAACTATAAAGTTGTGTATTTTCTGCAAACTTACGCAAAAAACCTGTTTTAATAAATTCCGTTTTTGTAATATCTAAGAAAAGCAAAGTTCTGATCTTTTCATTATTTTATTCTGTAAAGTGGCGTTTTTATGCACCAAATCGATTTTTGCTCAAAAAATCTCTGATCCTTTTTGCAGAAGGTGTAAATCTTTATATATTCTAATTATTTCTCGACATGTGGCATTTTTACTGGCTAAAACAACCTGTTATCTTGCTGGCAGATTGGCTGTAACAGACCTCCTAGTGAGTGCTTTTCCGCATTTCTGCTTCTCCCTTAATTTTTGTTGACTTTTTGCCTTAAATTTACTATCGGTTTGTAATGTATACATTTCTTTACAAACAGCTCCTGCGTCTTCTTTAAAAACCCTCTTGAAAATGTCTCTTGTTACAACAAATTTATTTGCAACAAATTTCAATTTAAACTACCTACACTTGGTTTTTAATATCCAATTTAAAAGTGTTTAAAGTGACTATTGAAGTTGCATGCGCTATTAATTCTGTCACTTCAAAATAATAAAAAATAAAAAAAAAATAAATCAACAATGCAAAGCGGAAAACATTAAATAAAAACTCAAAAATGCACTTTGCCGACACGTCAACAGTTTAAGGTGCAAATTGCCAAACAAACAGCAGCACAAGTGTGCATCAACGAAATGACTACACACAAGCACGCTCACATACACACGCACACACACACACACACAGAATTAAAACATTCCTGCACGTAGAACGTTGTACGTGCATGTGATGATGTGAGTTTTTGTTGTGTGTATGCGCGCAGCAAACAACAACAACAAACCACAAGTGTCAAGCAGCAAAAGCAATAAAATTGAGCATAAAATGCAGTCAAACAGCAACAACACCCAAAAAAAAAAATAGATGGCGAGGGGTGGGGCAAAAAATAAAACAGCACAAATGGCAACAATGACGGTGAAGAGTGGAAATTGCAAATAAAATTGCGTCGTTTTGCAAGTGCGGTTTTTGCGGTGAGCGCATAAAAACTATTTACAAAAATAACAACAGCAATGACAGTAACAGTTGCAAAAAGTACGCAACTGCAATTGCAATTGCAGCTGCAACAGCTCGATTGCAATTGAAAGGGCCGAGGCTGTGCCAAGAATAGAAATGCAGCGCAGCGGTGGGGTTTGCGGTAAGCGGGTCGGTTGGTGTTGGTGCTATGGGTGTCAACGAAGCGTGCAAAGCAGCAAAGACATGCGGGAAGTGAGTAAACAAAATGGTAATTTGGAAAACAGTCATTTTTGATTGTGTCTTTATGGGGCAGAGAGGACATATTGTGTGTGCGCTGAATTGTGGAGCAGCAGCTGCTCCACAATTCACTGATCAAGTGACACACATTCTGGGGAGATGGCCAATTGTGCAACAGCTGTGTGCCAGCAGCAATCTCCTCCCTCTGCAATGTGCACATTTTATTGCATTTGGATTATCTACTGACGCAGTTCAGAATGCAATAAAAGTGCTTACGATCCGCTAAGCTGAGTTAAGAACGCATAAATGCAATTTCCCCCCGCCCTATGCTGCATTGCTCATACGCTCCGTGGTGCCAAGTGCCGAGTGCTGCTGTTGCAAGCGGAAAACATACGCAAAAAACCATTAATTAAACGCGCACTCGTCAGTGTTCAAGCACCCATACACATTAACACATTGTGTGCACATTTGCTGGCATAGCAAAAACAACACGAAGCATAATTAACTATAATGAAAGAAATGAGTAAAGCGAGCAGTGGGTAAAGCATGGCCCAAGGCGAAAGTAGAGTGCACTCTATGTTAGTGTGTACTCAATATTTAATAAACATTTGTTACATGTAAGTTTAAAGTTTAATGTCTGTGGACGCGTAAATTTCATTAGTTAGGGAAAATTCTTGAAAATTTTCATATAAAAATATGAAAAGAAAAATGTTATTCAATGATAAAATTATGCTTCTTGTTAAATAAATAACTAAAACAATAAACAAAAAATTAATTAATTAAATAAAAAACTAAAACTCAAATTAAAAGGGTTAAAACGTGATTTTTTGTTTTTAATTTCGATTGAAAAATTCGAAAATTTAGACAATTTTACTTTAAAAAACAGTTTGGTTAAACTTTCTGAGGTTTGATTTGGTACGGAAAAGACTTCTTGAAAAAAATCTTGCAAAAACCTCGAGTTTCGACGCCAATGGGTTAACACTAGGAAGCCAAAATGATGGCATTGCGCTCTTCTAAATTTAATTGCATGTGTTTTTTCACCCTTTCGAAACCGAATTTTACCTTGTGTCTTGATTTTTCTAAACTTTTTGGTATTTAATTCCCAGAAGTGAGCGTCACAGTCTCACTAAAGATTTCAAATGGTGATAAATCCAAAAGATTTTAGATTCCATTATATTATGAAATCCTCTAATGGAATGTTAGAACTATATTGCATTCAAAAATTTAACATTTTAGACAGTTTTTGTACTTTTTAAAGCAATGTTTTCAGTAATTTAGCTCATAAGTATAAGTCTAGTACTTTCACTTCTGGGCTTACGTTACTTTTAAAATTCTTGGAGTTAGGGTTAAATCATGAAACTTTTTCCTAAGAAGTGTGCACACGACATTTGAAGTTGCCACGTTTCTTTGTTAGAGTTCTAGAGCTAGTGTGCTTTTAAACAATTTTAGCTTAAAAGCGGTGAAATAAATTTTTTATAAATATTTTTTAGTTACAAAAAAATTATTTAATATTTATGGAAAAATACAAAATTATCACTTTTTGATTTTATTTAGCCATTATTCAAGAAACAGGGTTTTGATTAAACGCGCCCAATTCGTAGACTTCAATTAGAACACAAACTTTCCCTGATATTGCTGCAAATTATAGGAAATTCTTTTGGCGATAACAGTAAAATTGTTGTAATTTGCTTTGAATTCACTTCTAAAAATATTAATTTGTAAAATAAATTTGTAAATTTGGAAAAATATTTAAAAAAAATTCCTACTTTGTCAGATGATTTCATGGAACATTTTAGTTGGTTTGATTAGTGGACCATTCTAGTGTTACATATGATTTGTTGTTGCATGAACCAACAGGTAGGGTGCTAAGTATTGTACAGCACCTTCAGTGCTTCTTCAGTTCTTGCCACAAGTTGCTGCAGCCACAGCAATAAGCAGTGGGGAACCTCGTATGCGGTGAAGAAAAAGATGTAATTTGTTGCTTCCAAAGGCTTTAAGCACCTTTAAGTACATAAGCACAGCATAATATGTGCACATGTATAGAGGAAGTAAAGAAGCCGAGCAGCCATGCGGATCCATGCGAAATCTGAAGTGGCCAGCAGTGTCCTTTGGCTGTCCGCAGCAGATGCTGCTGCTGCTGGTGAGTGGAGCATGAATGGAGCGCCGACCGGTTTGTAAGTAGGTTTGAAATATGTTATACTTTCGGGCTGTGCGTTTGTGTAGACACTTGGCGCCTATTAGACGCCACATGTCGTTGCACACAATTCACACGAAACGTACACACACACACATAAACACATGCAATTGCAAGTGACACAGCAGTGTGAACGATTGATGGAATGTGAATAATGTGAGCGGGAGAGGCAGTGCGCAAAAACCTTGCAAACGTTTAGCGCCTGTTTACACGAGCAAAACAGCACGAAGAAAATACACAAAAAATGCTGAGGCTCTATTGATGTTGCGAGCAATGTATGACAAATGCGAAAGCAAAAAGAAGTCAGCAAAGATGCAAGAAGGCGGCAGAATTGTAAAGGTGGATTAGCGTACAAAGGGGAGCGACGGGTGCGTACCCATGAGTGTCATCACTGCCACTGCAAATGGTTTCGAGTAGGCACACAGCAACATACACACAAATATACATACAAGTCGTAGGCTCGCTCACATAACCCCAAAAAAAGCAACAACAAACATACGTTTGGCTCGAGTGCCGCACCAGTTTCTTACTTGTTGCACATACTTTGGGTGGTTGGAGCCCAAACGAAATGCCGAAGCAGTCGTCAGTGTCGACGTTGTTGTCGTTGTTGTTTTTATACTCAAAGTACGTTAGACATTTCTTGGTTATTCTGTCGGTTGTTTTTTGCTCTTTGGTTTTGCTGGTGTTTTTTGTGTATGTCCCACATTAAGAGGAAAATAGGAAAAGCGTAGTAAAGCAACACTGACGGCGCAACTTAGTTTTGAGTGTGTGGCATATTGAAAAATACTATTTATGGCTTTTTGCGCTTTCGTTTGTACTAATTGAAATTTATTGAAGACAAGTGAGTTGTATTTACTTTCATATGACATTTGAAATGCTCAGAGTTAGGTGTGGTCAATATATGAAATACAGCAAAATTTGTGATCAGCATCAAAAGGAGCATGGCCCAAGTCATCTTTGTTCATTAGTGTACAGCGGTCATAAATTTTCAAGGGATTTACAATACATTAATAAAAATTTTATGTGTACAATTCAGGGGTCACGTGTACGAAATCGATAGAAAATTAATGTATTGTGGGTTGTAGAGAATTTTTTTGTAATAGCCAAGTTTTTAATGGCCCATTTCGAACCATATTAATAACATTTTGTGGGCAAGGATTTCCTACCAATACTGATGATTATTTACTTTGGCAATAGGAGAAATGAAAAGAAGGTTTGATTGCGTTAAGGTGGGTATGTGGCCCAATGTAAAGAAAGCCAAGCCAAAGGCAAAGGATACAAAGTGGCTGTGGTGCAATGGGAAAAGACCCAAAACGATTGAAACATGATTCTGAACGTTTTTCTTGTTCATTGACTTGGAAACGAATTTGTTGAACTAAAAATCAATTTTCCCATTGCTATAAACTAGTGCTTTGAGTAACTTTAATTGATCTGTGTGAGTTTTTATTTAAAAAGAAAATAAATATATTTATACCATAAAAAGTCTAAGAGTGAAAATGCAACAATTGTGCAAAACAACTCACTGTTGCCAAGTCATAAAATCTATTTTATTGTTCTTAAAAGGTTTTATTCAGTAAACTAAAATGTTCATGTCATTCATGGAATTTTAGCAAATTTATGAATGAAATTTGTCAAGCAATGCAAAAACGCTACGAACCCGAAACAACCGAAAAATTTTGGCTGTCTGAGTGGGTAAAGTTTTGTTTTTTCACTTTTTTTGGTATTTGCTTCCTACATTCCGGTTTGTCGCTTGGATTGGCGCACGTGCTGCATACAGTACCAACACTTTACATTCCATTGTTGACGCATCAAACTTGCATCAAAATACCAAAGGAAAAGTTTACATCAAAAACTAAACCAAAGCTGGAAACAGTAGCTGGCAGCAAAGTGTAACAAAAAAATTAGGAGACAAAGTGTTGTCAGCAAAAGTTTAAATGAAAGTCAGGCAATGTGTTTTTTTGTTGGATATTTTGTACAAGCAGCTTGCGGTGGCATGAGTTTAGATGCGATTAAGTGTTTTGGCAGCTTTGTGTTTTTACCGTCAATCGATTAATTATTTAACTTTCTACGTCTTAGCGCTCATTAATGATGAGGTGGTATAGTAATTTTTAGAAACTTAATACTAAAGCAAAGTCAATATTGAATTCAGTGGAATTCAAATGGAGAAATGGTGTATAACAATTTTGGGACTTTTTGATTTTGTCATTGTTTTATGAATACTGTCTTCCACAGCATAAACATGATTAAAAATTTAAATTTAAATTTTATTTATATTAAATTAAAAGTGCAAGTGATACATTTAGTACCTATACATTTTATTTAAATATGGTATGGAAGTAGGTTTTAATAGAAGCCTTCTTTGTACAAATAGTAGAAGAAGTAAAAGGTTGAGTAACTATTTTATCGCCGGCCTCGATAGTCCAGTCGGAAACACGCCTTAGGTTCGAATCCTTGCTCGGCATAATGAAACGTGCATCTACTTCAATCGCTATCCACATGAAGTAGATTATATTAGAGAATTAGTAGATTTATAAGATTCCTGCCCACCCTCACGTCATCATCATCAACTATTCTATCAATAGTGACAAATAAAGATTAACATTTAATGACCCTAAATGATTCAATTATGAAACTGCAGAAAAGAGAATATCCGACCTGGAGAATGTTGGATATTATAAAAAGGGAAATTATGTCTTCAAAGGAAGGAAAGGATCAAGTAGAGCGTGTTTGATGGGACCAGCTGGGAAATGCATATTCAAGTTAAATCCGAGTGCAGAGCAATGTTAAAGTAGGTTGGGATACAATGACCAGAAATCTAGTACCTAAATAATTTAAATCATTTAAAAGCTGAAAACTTCTAGTATAAAAAGCGACTTAGCTATATCAGACCTCTAACAGTTATAGTGTGGAACAGTTATAGTCTGGGTTAGTAGAACCAGTCAGATGACCACCATCAGGATGCCCAGTAAGCTCAAAAGACTGGCATGTGTATGCACTAAAGAGCTGCACAAAAGGTTCTATTGGGCACACTTCACTACTGCACAGTACTGTCAAGTACTGTACTTCATTGTCGCGTTGACAGCGAATTCAAATGCTCAATAGTTCTATTCTGCAACGAAGCAAGCACTGCATCATTCGAAAACCTTTTCGCTACAGCAGCGACAGTGCTTGTGTTCTGTTGTGAAGCAAAATATCAAAACAGAAAGCTATAATAAGGTTAAGTAACGGTAAATCACAGCAAGCACACAGAGTGAAGTCGAGCTTCTACTTCACACCGAGTGAAACAGAACTTCTATTTCACACCGAGTAAAACAGAACTTCTACTTCACACCGAGTGAAACAGACTTAAATAAATATCGAAAAAATATGTTTAAACCTGCATTTATTTACATTAATGTTGTTGTAATGAAGCCCAGATTCCATACAAAATACCAAAAACATCAGCTACTCCGATCGTGCAAAAGAAAACACCTTATGCTTGAAAATGTTCTACTTCAGTGCTTCACTTCAGTGTGTTCTATCTCAGTGTTGTTCTACTTCAATGTTGTTCTACCTCAATGTTGTTCTATACTTCAAGGTGCTTGAAGTTCTATTGTCGTTTCGTGCAGTATTCGTATGAATATCAAAAGCTTTCTTCACTGCAGTGCTTGTTTTGTAGTGAAAGTGAAGAAGAGCGACAGTATTTGACAGCACAGCGATGGCTTGCAAGTCATTTTTATAGTGCTTGCGCCGCTCTTTAGTATGCACACAAAGGGGCTATGAGAACGTGTCCGACAGCATCCATGAAGGTTCTTCTTAAACTTACACCTGGGTTGCCTGATTCGTAAGAAGATTGATATTCTTACGAACCAGTATCCTGAGATTGCAATACCGAGAGAAACAATTATTCCGAAGCTCTGTTTCACCAAAGGATTTAAAACAGAACTTAGTAATGAAACAAACTGGGTAGTTATATCAGAGACATATCTGATAGATCAGCACATGATTTCCTGGTACACAGATGGCTCCCTAACGGAAGAAGGTATCGGAATCGGGGGTGTATAGACCGGGGATGAGATACTGAATACCTACAGGAAAGCAGACCACCATTTTCCAGGCGGAAATATACGCCATTGAAAGGTGCGCTCACTTCAATCTGGTGAGGAAATCCGGGACCGGAAGATCGCGATCCTGTCAGACAGCCAAGCGGCAATCAAGGCATTAAGATACTACCAGGTATATTCGAAACTGGTATCGGAATGCCTTGAAAAGCTGAACGAACTTGGCCATTACAATGAGCTATGGGTCCTCTGGGTTCTGGGTCACACTTGCAAGAAGGGAGGCATATACTACCTTCGTCGGCCCAGAACCCTTCTGTGGTCTAGGCAAAGGAGCATTATCCATCCTTTCCAGAAAAGACGAGATATCCATCTGGAATCAATACTGGGAAAATCAACCAGGCTTTGAAAATTTCAAGATGGTTATTGGATCTTATAACAAGAAAAGGTTCGAGGAATGTATGAGTCTCTCAAAGAATAATCTAAGGATTATCACAGGTATATTGACAGGGCATTGTAGACTGAACTATCACCTAACCAAACTAGGTATCAGAGAGAACGAATTCTGTAAGATCTGTTTGCAGGACAATGAAACTGCAATACACACACTAGGCATAGTATGCCTAGTAACTGCACTAATATATAGGGTGTTTTTTTTTAGAGGTATAGAACTTCGAATTGAAATAAAACACAAGAAAATCGTTTTAATGTCCATCAATTTGGCTTTATTAGAAGGATAATTTTATGCCATTAATGTTTAAATATGATTTCGGGCATGTTGCCGCCGCGGCTGGTTCGAATAAAGCCAATTCTACAGGTCCAATTTTCAGTTGATGGACAAATCTCCAATTGCTGTGCACGGTGGCGAATCGATTCATTCGGGTCCTCTTCAACATTTTGCTCTACAGCGGCAATTGTTTCTTCGGTGCGCAGTGTTCGACGTCTCTGCGGATGCGTATTATCACATAGAGTAAACGTAGTGCGAAAACGACCCATGGTTAACCGAATTAATTGCTCTGATGGACGATTATGTCGACCATAAAATGGACGGAGCTTGCGGTAAACTTCGCGAACTGAACCATTATTTTCGAAATAAATTTGCACGATTTGCAAGCGTTGTTCTTTTGTCAACCTGTTCATGATGAAATGGCAAACCAAACTGAACATAAATGACATTAGAGTTGCCAGATTTGACTACAAAATGCCAGTTTTATCTCTATTCGAAAAACAAACCTCTAAAAAAAACACCCTATACAAACGAAAAAGGCATCTGGGTGATTTTATTATACCAGGTTCGGACTGGGTTTCCAGAGGCTTAGAAAATATACTAAGATTCCTCTTGGATACTGGACTCACGGACGAACTGTGAAGTCCAAGAAGAACTGTGAAGAGATAGATCTAGATAGACATGAAACTTAAGTCTAGCTTCCCCCAACTATAAGAATTTCTATGCGTATGTAAGGAATCTAGAGTTTATAGCCAATTTTGAAGGGCGAGTTGGGAGCTTTTGCAACGGAATTAGTTTAATCTCAGATGTTTGCAATTTCCTACTCAGAGGGTAGTCACACAAAGAAACAATGTTTCGTACAAAATTTGTAATAAAAATTAAAAAAATATATAGTGACATGAAAATTATTTAGAATAATTAAACTTAAACATTATTTTAGCAGGGAAATCCATACCAAATCTATCTAAGTATATGAAAACCCTTTCACCCTTTCACTTCACCTTTCACGTTTCACCTTTTCACCTAAAAAACGAAAGCCGTAATTTACCGAAGCCTAAAAAACCGATAAAACTAACAAGCAGCAAATAAAACGTTCAAGCGACAAAAACTGTCGTCCAACACCAAGTAAAAAATTGACATTTGCAAATGAAAACATCAAAAACATTGTTAGTGTAGGCGACATGGCTAACCAGGTGACATTCCATCAGCAACTTTCCAGCAACAAATTAAGAACAAAAAAAATCTATTTTAAACTTTAAGTTGAAAATTCAAGAGACGCGACGCATTTCACACAAGTAACATGGAGCTTTGTGCTGCTGTCCGTCGGCTGTGTCGGTTGTGGCTGTGCGTATTGTCTGGCGAACGGAAGTTGGCACATTGAAGCGACGGCCAACAGGAGCGCTTAACGTTAACACTTTTTAGCCTTGCGAATGCCAAGGCAAATCGGTGCCCAAGCGCTGGCGGCATAAAGCGCTGACAATTAAGGACAACTGTGGCAACTCTGGAGCTAAGGAGAAGTTTAACGCGACAAAGCGACAAGAAAAGCAAAGCGAATGGGCAATTTCGACCAAAACGGGAGCCACAATTGACCAGTTCACTGCGAATCAAAAAGCTTTAAGCAGAAGAAAATCCTTTCAGTTCGAGGGGAAATGCCTTGAGTGGGAATTTCAAAATGTCCTTCGAGTGAGAAAGGGGCACTGCGCTTTTAAGCTTTAAAAATTCAGGTAAATAGCATTGAATACATGAACTTGAAAATGGTTTGTCCTTTTTTTTTAAGAGTATATGAAGCACTGCGCAGAATCCTATCAGCTGCACACACAGCTGGTATATACGCTTCGCCGCTGTACTCTCGGTTTTCACTTCGAGCACTTGGGTGCTCCTCCTCTCACAGTTGCTGTGTAGCTTTCGAAGTAGCTTTGGCGCTTTTGACTGCCAGCTAACAGCTGTTTGGTTGCGGTCCGCACTGGCTGACAGTGCCAACAGTTTGCGGCTTTCTTATCACACACACAGTGCAAGGCGCCGCTAACATTGGCGCGCTTGCAAAGCTTGAGCGCCTGTTGCTGCTGCCAGCAAGTTGTTGCTGTTGCCGCTGTTATTAGCAGCTGCGTTATCATTGCACAAAATCCCTATGTATCCTTGCGAAACATTTGAAAACGCAATTATTTGGTTTGGTCTTCTATATTAACAAGAGTCATCTGAAAAATATCTTCAGTACACTGAGATATTTTGTGTGGATTCGACAACGCTGCAAGACGAACCGAAGCACAGCCGGATACATAGACCATTACAAATTTCAACTGTTGGTTATTTGAAAAATTGAAAGAAAATTTCAAAAATTATTTTATTGCAACAGAAAGTGTGTGTGAATAGTTAAACAGAGAAAGGAATGCTCAATGCGGCAACTGTGTGCGTGAGAGTGAAAATGCTTCTCTGTTGGCAGTGAAATTATTTGTAATAACAGCAAATTATTTACAAAAAAAAATTATTTACAATAAATTGTTGAAAAATTTGCAATTAAATAATTAGCATTTTGAGAAAGAATTGAAGAAAAATCCTTTGAAAGCTGGTGTGGAAATTGTACAAAATCGAAAATTCGTGTGATTAGCGCAAATGGTACAAAATTCTCACAACTTGTTGACCAGAAATTGTTGAATTATTTAAAAAAAATCTTTACAAAAACTGTTGTTGCAAGAGCCAAGAAAGTTTAAGGATTGAGTTGATGCAAAAACTGTGAAATTCAGAATTACAAAGTTGTTGCTACGGTTTTCCGAACAGTTTTTTAAGGTGATTTATAGCGCAGTGCAGCAAACTTCCTGTTAATTGTTGCTTGTTTGCGAACGTCAGTTACAAATAAAAAGAAATAAAAAAAATAACTCCAGGTATTAAAAGCGCAAAAATTGTTCCGGTCTCTCCGAATGTGAAATGTGACAGCATTTTTTGGTGTTTTTTAAACACACGCTGTGTTTAAAGGCGTTGTTGTTGTTTTGCAAAATAAACAGCAATAGTAGAAAATAAATAACTGGCAGCAAGAAACTAATTACAGTTATGTGAAAAATTGCATAAAACAGTGCAGCCTAACAAATATAAACTGTTATCAGCAACAACTAAAAAGTGTCTGCAATTGAATTCCTTAAAAAATAAAACAACTACAACAAATAGCGTGTCAAAGTGTTTGTATAAATTCCATACAAAAATTGAATTGCAATTAACCAATCATAACTAATAATCATTAAGTGTAGTTGTAGTGCTTATCAGTGATTCGGCGTAATTTGTATTGTAATGTCACCCACCTTGGAGCACTTTTTGTGAAGCCATTAATTGTATTAATGAGAAGAAGCCGTTATTCGAATGTTAATAAATTTTAATTAGCCAAACTGTAATTTGTGTGTGAAACAAAAGAAATTTAAAACTTTTGCCCCAGTTGAATGTGTATGCAATTTTTGGTCAAATAAAACTAAAATGCAATTCTTGCTGCATTTGATTGACATGTGAAACAATTAAAAACAAGAACAAAATTATTGGAAAACTCAACTACAACTAACTGATTTTACGGGTGAGTTTAAAATTTGAATAAAATATGTTTTGGCAAATTGTTTTTTAATTGCTTACACATTAGTGTAAACAGTGCGAACACATTAGTGAGGTTAGGTAAGGACAACAAATTTGGTCCAAAAGTCGGCCTTTTTGTTTCACTTAAGGCTGTTTTTGTGTAATTTATATGTTAATAACAAAGTGTGTAACCCATTGCTGCCTAATGGGTAAAATTTTACCCATGAAAACTGACTTTTTAAAAAAAACACAGAAAAGTTTGTGGTAGAGATATCTCAAAATCATTGATAGGGATGGTTGGGGTAAAGATGGAACTACCTTAATATAGTGGAGGTCACCCTAAAATTCCGCCATCTAGCTAGAGTTACCAGACTCCAGAAATTGTGTATTTTCCGGAGGTGGAAAATGTGGTGAAACGTAGTGGCCCTAGAATCTCACCAAAATCTGCCTCCTAACTCACCTGGAAACAATACTTCTTTTGTTTACGTGTTTAGCTGATCACTTTAAAAAGTATGGAAACATGCTACCATTGCTGCCTAATGGGCACAAAATACCCAATGAATATCTCAGTAACGTGCAGAGAGAGAAAGCTGAAGCTTTTTTCTGATCGTTTTGGGTCAATTCCAGGTCGTGTATGAAATTTTATCATATCGGAACTGGTACCCGGCAGCAATGGGCTATGTAAAAAAAAGACGAACTGACTGAAGGCAATTGTTAGAAATTTCGATATAAATGATATGCTTTGTTACTTGATGTTTGTTGTTTTGTTAAAAAATTTGTCAAAAACAGAAAATGGTCCTTTCGCTATCATTTTGGACCTTTTCGAGGAAAATTTTGGTACAAAAAATTGTAGCTGAGTGGCAACCGAGCGTGAGAGTACGTAGCGTCGTTCCTAATGCTACGAGTTACAGTAAAGACTCATAAATATGCGAGCTCTATTGAAAATTTCTACAATTCTAAAAATTTCAGAAATTAAAAAATCAAAATTAAAATCAAAAAACGAACTTAAAAAGTAAAAAAATAAACATTTGACTGAACTAATTTTTTAGTTACAAAAATCCAACAGAAACAAAACGGAGGCTACGTTTGTACTTATGATTGTTCTACGCGTTTAATTTTTTCAAAGAAAATAATTAAAAATATGTTACTGAAGGAATCTAAAAATACAAATAAATATTTGAATTATATTTAATAAACTAAAATTATATTTAAAAATTTAATAAGTTATTGCAATCATTTGAAAAATTTCAGAAACTTCAAAATCAAAAATAGAATAAGAAAACAAAATAAAAAATTAAACATTTAACAAAATTTATTTTTTAGTTACTAAAAGCCAACAGAAACAAAATGGGACTACTTCAGTACCTGCACACAGAAAATCCGAATCGACAGCACAGAACTTGAAGAAGTCGACTCCTTTTGCTATCTCGGCAGTATAATATCTGTTAACGGAGGCTCAAGTGAAGACACTTGCAATCGCATAAAAAAGCCAAGCAAGTTTTCGCACTCTCAAAGCAATTTGGAATTCCTCAACCATTACACGACGCACAAAACTAAAAATATTCAACTTCAACGTAAAATCCACTCTTCTCTATGGAATCGAAACGTGGAATATGACATCCTCGGATATTCAAACCCTGCAAGTTTTTGTTAACCGCTGCCTCCGCATACTTCTGCGCATCTATTGGCCCAAGACTATCTCTAATACCAAACTGTGGGCCAAAACAAACCAAACAACAATGCGTCTAGAAATTACAAAAAGGAAATGGGGCTGGCTTGGTCATGTCTTGAGAAGACCACCAAACGACATTACACGAAGTGCAATCGACTGGAAGCGGGCAGACCCGGCAAAACCTGGGCCAAATCAAGATTGAAGATTGGCGGTTGGCAGAAACGAATGGAGGAAACTCGTTGCGGCCCTTTGCTCCCTCGCGGAACTTTAGGACTCTATATTTATAATAATATAATATAATTCATGCGGTTTTCTAACTTGATTTTGTGAACAGTGATTTACTTTTCCAAATATGTGTTGGAAAGCTATTGTCATATAGTTTCAGAATCAGTATGTGTCATTTAGCTGACGCGTAAACAACAATACTTTTTTTTACTCTGAAAATGTCGAATTTTGTGCCAAATAAAGTGTTTTTGCGGGGAGTACTTCTTCATTACTTCAATATGAAGAAAAAGGCTGCCGAAAGTCATCGTATTTTGGTGGAAGTGTATGGTGTGCATTCTCTAGCTGAGCTTACGTGCCAGAAGTGGTTTGCACGGTTTAAAAGTGGCAATTTTGACTTGGAGGACGATGAACGGCCCGGACAGCCAAAAAAGTTTGAAGATCACGAATTGGAGACATTGCTCGACCAAGATCCATCTCAAATGCAAGAAGAACTTGCAAAATCAGTTGGCGTCGCTCAACAAACCATTTCCGATCGTCTAAATGATCCGGAAGGTAGGCCATTCGGCACCCAATGAATTGAAGCCAAGAGACGTCGAACGCCGATTTTTCACGTGTGAACAACTGCTTCAACGGCACAAGAGAAAAAGTTGCTTGCATCGAATTGTCACTGGCGATGAAAAGTGGGTCCATTACGATAATCCAAAACGTCGAGCAACGTATGGATACCCCGGCCATGCATCATAATCGACGGCCGTTCAGAATATTCATAGCCTGAAGGTTATGCTGTGTATTTGATGGGACCAGCTGGGTGTGATCTATTATGAGCTATTGCAACCGAATGAAACGATCACGATTGTCTACTAAAGATCTGCATAAATCCATTTATACTCGATGCCTTCACGTGCAGTTTTAAAAACGGAACACTTATCCGAAGAGAAGCCGAAAAAAAGGTACTCATTTTTCGGTACCTCTAAATTGTCGAGTAACTGCACGCTGTTACTTGACGCTGAGCGAGCAGCTTCTCGTTGCGAATCGACGCTAGCAGACTTCCTTCTCGTTGCTGCGCAATTACTCGCGGAAGCTGTCGAGTATGTCGGAAGGTTTGAACTGCATGAGGAAGCGCAAATGCTAGCGGAAGGTGTCGAGTATGTCGGAAGGTTTGAACTGCATGAGGAAGCGCAAATGCTATGTGAAGCTTGAGTTGAATGTGCTTCAAAGGAATGTTGCAAAGCATTGCGCGCATTGCGCGAAGCATATATTTTTTGATTTTTTGGATTGCTGATGAACATTGTACCCATAAAGTGATCGATATATGCAATAATAAACTTAATTTCTTATTATATGACTTTTTTAAAAACTATTCAGTAGAGATTTCATTTAATATAATTAAGTTTAATATAAAATAAACATTATTTATGAAAACTTATTCGCTGTAGTAAACATACATATCTGTGGAATTTTGACAAAAGCACTTAAGTCGACTTAAGTCAAATTTCCAATTTTTTTAATCATAAAGAAAACATTTAAAGACGCTTCTTTTGGTGTAATCGGTTTGTTTCTATGACATTTAGTTACAGAGATATGACGCGTATAATTTCAACTTTTCTCGAGTTTTGTATGAGATTTGGTCTGCATCTCATCAGTTTTTTCGCTCTCCTGAACATTTTGAAAATTAGACTTAGGTTGTTTTGTCAAAATGCCACAGATATATATACATACATACATATTTGCGGGTTTTATATGTACATACTCCTTCTAAACAAATGTAAATAAATGCAAACGTACATACATGCATACATACATATGTAGGTACCAAATCGTTATTACCAATCGAAGACTAAGGAAGAAATTCTTATCCAAAAATTGTAGACGCAACGTTTAGGCAGGCAGATTCAAGCTGGCAGGCATAAAATATAAACAAAACCCTATTCGGGGTTAGCTGAATGTAAGAAGTTAATGACAAGTAATATCGAAAATATTAGTGAAGAAGATTATAACATTCCTTCAACATCCAAAATGTCAACACTTAATTCAGAGCTTCTTACTGACTTCCTACAAGAGTCGGCTGCATTAAGCACTGATGATAAAATCGATCATGAAATCCGCTTATATGAAAATACAAATGTAGGATTTAATGATGACTTTAACATCTTGGAGTGGTGGAATTCGCATCAAGCTGAATTTCCACTTCTATATAAAGTGAGCTGCAGACTATTAGCCACTCCAGCAAGTAGTGCAGCTTCTGAGAGAATTTTTTCAAAGGCAAGAAGATTAATTTCAGAAAAAAGCCCTTTAATTGGAACGAACTGTGCCACAGTCAACCAAATAATGTTCTTAAATTTTAATATTGCTAAAACTGATATTCATTGTGAATTGGATGCAGCAGTTGATTAATTTTATAAGTATGTAAGTTTGGAAGTTAATTTTTTGTTTGCTTATTGCTGTTGTACTTTTTGTTTTATTATATGTTTTAAGTATATGATGTGCTTTATTATAAAAGGAATTCGATATAATTTATTTAAGTTTAATTTTTTTTGCTAAACTATTGAAATATTTCGTTGAATAAAAAACTATGTTGTGAATTGAATTCGGCTAGTACTATTATTTCTTTACTTTTACCTTCGTAGGGTAACATTATGAGCTTGACTTTGAAGAATCGAAACAGTGTCAAAAAAGTTAGAAAAGCAACCAAAAACATCTTAGTACTCTCCTTTACTCCGCTGTTTCTGAGCCTATTAAAAGCATTTTTCACCAATGCACAGAGTGCCCCTCATACGTGCAAACTCATTCCGTTCAGATATAGATAGATAGATAGATTGATTCTTTATTAAATTTTCAAATAACAATAATAAAGAATGTACGACAATGACTTTAAAAAGTCGTCTGTCGGAAAAATAATTAACTTTACAATAATAGACAATCGTTCATACATACATATATAGAGAGTTAACAATATTCATTTACAATCAGATTCCTGTATTTCAAAGCATCAGTGACATACAAAACAAGACAATTCCAGACATTCAGATATATAATTAAACGAAAACATCTCCATCACCTTTCCCTTCCCACATTAACAACATCCATTGAATTTAGCTTCCACGCGTAATAAATAAATAATAAATAAATATTTTCATTTAGATTTATATACAAAAGATTTAAAAATATTTAATTATAATAAATATTAAAAAATTAATTAATAATTAATAATATAACTATAGTAAATATATAACTATATTTGAAGATTTTAAATCAATTTACTGCATAAACATTCTAACTTCAACCACAACGCCGCTAGCAGCAGCAATATCTGGTCTGCCGTTGACCTTGAAGCTGCAAAAATACTCGAGCTTCCGTAGGAAGGTACCTCATACTCGCGGAAGTTTTGCTATTATGTTCCTATTTTTACATGTTCCTATTTTTTCATGTTCCGATTTTTCGGCTTCCGCCTTTTCGCGGCTTCCTTCTCGTTGTTATCCGAAATTCTGTGCTTCTCTTCTCTTCTCTACGCGTGAACGAGAGAGCGAGTCAGAGCAGTATACATACTCGACGGCGATCGAGTAAGTGAAGCATACGTATCCGACAACAAACTTCTCATATGCAGTAAAAAGTTATCCGATGCAGCTCTCTATTGTCTACCGTCGACAATTGATGCGTTTGAGCCGAGCACTGCGCGAAAAACGGCCGGAATATGAACAAAGGCACGTCAAGGTAATTTTGCAACATGACAATGCTCGGCCACATGTTGCACAGGTCGTCAAAACCTACCTTGAAACGCTCAAATGGGATGTCTTACCCCACCCGCCGTATAGTCCAGACCTTGCGCCATCCGATTACTATCTCTTCCGATCAATGCAACATGGCCTGGCTGACCAGCACTTCCCCAATTATGAAGAAGTCAAAAATTGGATCGATTCGTGGATAGCGGAAAAGCCTGCCGAATTTTTCAGAAAGGGTATTCGTGAATTGCCAGAAAAATGGGAAAAAATTATAGCTAGCTGGACAATACTTTGAATATTAAATTTGTAACCATTTTTTCACAATAAAGCTTCAATTTTCCCAAAAAAACCACACGAATTAATCGGTACCCCTATTATATACTTCAGTACTGAGTTTAAAATGGTTTTTCGACGCGTTTAATTGTTGCTCGCTTTTCAAATCTCCTGTTGCACTGTCCGAGAGTCGTTTAAAAGTTTATCAGCCTTGATAAGAAAACAAAACTTTGTTAGACGAAATTGAAAATCTTTTTCCATATATGGAGAGTATTATCTTGAAAGTTCAACGTTGTTTGTTATTAAGTTAGAAAGAAACTACATTAAAAAATAAAAAAATTAATCAATAAAAAAAGTTTTTCACTGTAGTTTCTTTTAAGCTGAATAACAAACAATGTTGAACTTTCAAGAAAATACTCTCCAAAATATGGAAAAGTTTCCCTTTAAAGTTTGCCTTTCTTATGCGATGAAAACGCTTGTTGGTTTATGTTTGAAGACAGATAATATTCGCAGGAGGTGATTAGGTCGCTGCCTAATTTAATTAGTTTAGCGATTGTTTTTTAAAGAGTTGCTGCATTGTGTTGTGCGAAAAAGACGTTTTACTTATTCAATTGAGGCCGGTTTCGGTTCAATCTATTCAATAATATTACATATTAATGGCTTGGTATGATTTGTAGTTCAGATCATCTATGGGAAATATTTGATATTTGAAAATCATTGTTGGGCTTTTTGAAAGAAAGCAAACGGTCAGTTTAAGAAAAGAAAGCCAAATACTATCGGAAAAGGGCTTCGATGTATCCTTAAATACAATTCGCAACAGGCTTCAACAATCAGGCATAAAACGTAGCGGTACTTTGTCGATACCGTTGCTTTCAAAAAAGCATATTGAAAAGCGCCTTCAGTCGGCTTACACAAATATCGACCCTGGTTGGACAAAAGTGATATTTATAGATGAATCAACTTTTGTGTTGTTTAATACAATTAGACATGTTTGATTGAAAAAAAGGTGAAACATTTATTCAACGAAGTGAAAAGTATCCCCAGAAGGTTCATATGTATGGACGCTTCTCTGCCCAAGGATTTGGCATTCTAAAACGTTTCACCGGAAATTTAAATGCAGTTAGAATGCTGTAATTGTGCAAGTATTGATCATTGAAGTCTGCTGAAGAATTGTATTGGAAAAATAACACCTACAAGAACACAAAACAAAACACAAAAGTAAACTCTGCGCTAAGTGGAAAGAGAGCATTACGATATTGCAACCCTCACAGTCACCAGATGCAAATCCCATAGAGAATGTTTAGGCTATAAAGAAAGCTAAAGCTATAAAGCTATGAAAGCTATAATGAAAGCTATAAAAAAAATATAAAATCATCAAAACATTTTATTCGATTTCTCAAAAGAACGTAGAGGTCTCTTTCCGTAGAATATGCTGAAATTTTGGCTGCCAGTTGTCGCCAAAGATGTCACGCTATTATAGACCATGCAGGAGATTGGACCCCATATTAAGCATTCTGTCGAAACCTATAATAAATAATATTTATTTCTTAAAAATAAAAAATGGCTTTCAAGACTGTAGCGGCAGATCTATTTCCTCAACTATGATTCGGTTATTTGATTCGATTTAGTTGTGAATCGATGTAGAAATTCCTTGGAAAATTGGGATTCATTTTACGCATAACTTCTTCACAACTAAGTAATTTGTAATGCAATGTGTTCCACATACTTTATGTTCTGTTGGCATGTTTATCATGTTGACTATGTGATACACGTTGAGATACACGTTGAGATACACGTTGAGATACACTTTGATATTTCATTTCGAGATAGTAAATTTTCAATCGTTTTTTTTTTAGCAAGTATCGTTTTTGGACATCTACTGCGTTCTTTATTCTACACACTTTTACTCTTTTATGTTAAACTTCGAGATGGTGGTTTTTCTAATTATATTTGGACGTTCATTGCTTTCCTCATCCTCATCCTCACTCATCAGATTACTTTTAAATTCAACTGTTCATTGTTTCAGTGTAGTTAACAAAAGCTTTGATTTCACTGTTTTCACAGAGTGTTTTTTCACCGTTCATTTAACATTTGAAATTCATGAACTTAATCACTGCTCGATATTTGATTCTTTTCATATGTCAAGAAACATAAAAGTTGTTTGCTTTGTTTGGCTGTCACAAAGAATCAGTGTCAACATAAAACATGACAGCATTCATTACAAGAACTATGCTGGTTTTTAGAATTGCCCTCTCTCAGTCAGTGAGAGACTAATAGAGCAATTTCTAAAGCACTTCTGCACTTATTAACCCCTAAGCGCCTGAATAGACAAACGTAATGCATGATATTTTTACTGAAACATATGTTTTTTTCAATGTTTCTCTACTAAAGTTGTAAAGAAACACCTATATTTAGTTAAAATCTATAGTTTAGTTTAAATTTTGTTTAATATAAAAAATGTTGTTTAAAATAAAAAACTTACTTAATATAAAAAATGTTTTATTATTGCTTTTTAATATAAAAAAATTCATTATATTTGTATATTAATTGAGCGCTGAACAAATTTATCAAAAATGTACAAAAACTGTAGTAGTAGTCAAGTCACAAGTGAAAGTGAGCCTTCAAGAGAGAAACTTGAAAGTCTATAATTTAGTTTAAATTTTGTTTAATATGAAAAAATATTTTGCCCACTTTTTTATAGAAACATTAAATTTTGTATATTTTTCTATTAATTGAGAGTTGAGTTTAGTTTAAATTTTAGTAATTAGTAGTTTAGTTTAAATTGTCTTTAATATAAAATAATGTTTTGCCTGCTTTTTGATAAAAACATAACATTTTTTATAAGCAATATTTTTTCGATTAATTGAGAGTTGAAAAAATTAGTCAAAAATGTACCAAAATTGCAACAATGAAGTAGTTCCAGTACTTTTTAATATATATAAAGTCTCGCAGGTTAAAAAAAAACACGCATCATTCAAATATTTGATCAACACCTTTTTTACTCTTTTCACGTATTTTTTTTACGCAAATGAGTTGTCGTGTAAATATTTAACTTTCAACGCAAATGTTCATGCAAAAATGCAACCGGAAAATGATCTGCTTTCAATTTTCTATTTGCAAAACTCTACAAAATGTTGCACGTTCTGCTCATCACGCTGACTTTGGGCAATGTTTCCCTCCCGACAGCGACGCAACATTGCTCATCGTGTGAAAATAACAGCACCCGAGGGCGGCAGTGGGCAGCTGCTGCCAGCATTGGGCGCTTCCATTCATCCAACATTCGAAACAAACTTGTTGCGCGCACATGTTGACAACAGGTAAACGAAAGCGAAAACACCAACACAGCGCAACTCAAAACTACGGAAACGCGTTGAGGACTTTTTGGCTGTTTTTGTTGTACTTGTTGTTTTTGTACTTGTTGTCGACTGCTGGCAGCTGCCTTGAAGCTTCTGTGTGGCTTTGTAATTTACTACTTTCGTCTGCTTGGCTACAACTGCGACAACAAGAACAACAACAAGGAAAAGGCGTTATTTGTTGCCATTATTAGGTTTTGTTTTTTTCTATGTTGGCCTTCTCCTGTTGTTGCCTGCTGGCACTTTGGCTGGCTGGCGTACATACTATATAAGTATGCCTGGCCGCAATTGCTACTAGTTGTTGTTGTTTGTTGTTTATTTTTGTGTGTATGTGCTGTGTGCGGAAATGGCTGTCAACTTCATGCTGTGTATGTGTGTGTGTAAGTGACTGCGGTGGTGTGTTTGTGTACTGTGTGGGTGTGTGTTTTTGTGGGCCACTTAAAGTGGCACGAAAAGTATGTGTGCACCGTTATTGGCAAACAACAGAAGGCAGACAACGCGGCAGAAAGCGTAGCAACGCGAAAAAGTGAAAAAGTTGTCTGGAACGCTAATGCAAACTGCTTCGAAGCCCTTTGTACTTGGCCGCAGGTGACTCACAAAGCAATCATAATTAGTGGCGAGTTTAATCAAAACTGTCAAAGACATTGCGCTCGACGGTAAACAATAACAACAACAACAACAGAATAAAAATATATATAAAAATAATTTTTACGAAACTTGTCCCGTCTAAAAGAGCACTTTTTCTCATTCTGTTCACTATCGAAGTGTTGGAAATGAATTTAGTGTTTTTGTTGTTGCAAAAGCAATTAAGATCCGCAAATGTAGTAAGCGGTAGTCGTCAGACTTCAGTCGTTGGCACATACTGCGCGCACTTTTGCCGCTTCCTTTTTCTCTTCCTCGTCTTCCTGCTTTATTGATTCCGCACATTTTCCACTTGCAACTTTCTCTACCTCTTCCTTCGTTCGACTTTTTGCCCGTTGGCGCACAACACGCTGGCAATTTCATAATTTTATGTTTGCGCAAATGGCAATTTTCGGCGACGGATAAGCGAGCTAATGTTGTCGCCGCCGTTGCTGTAACTGGGGTTTTGTTCTGCTCGTTGCCTCATGGCGGACGACGGGTTTCACATTAAAACTTAATTGGTTATTGCTGAAAATGATGATTCTTGTTGGTGTCGCTGTGAAGGCTTTAATTAAAAGGAAGAAGAAAATGTTGCTTTGAGTTATTTTCAGTAAGTTGTTAGTTGCAAATTTAATAATTGTACGTTCGACATATATCCCCATGGGCCTATTTTGGGCCACGCGTGCGCTCGTTTAGAGCTGCCACTTATGTCTTATAATTAAATGTATATACACATACTATTTATATACTTAGTGGAAACTGAATAAAACGTGAGTCAAAGTATGCCTGTGGAGGGATGCCTATGGGGATCAATGCTAATAAATTCAAGTTGTTTTTAATGGTTTAAGGGCAATGTTTGTTAGCGATTCAAGCATGTAATGCATGTTCCAATACAACTTTATTGTTTTGTTTTATGATTTTAACATACATTATTGCAATTCAACAAAAATTGTTAGAGAGCACTTTTGGGGTTAATTTAGAGGGATCAATTAATGAGGCATTTTATATTTCTAGTTTCTTATCAAAGAATAGTTTAAGAAATAATGTTCCATTTCAGTCTGATTTGAAACGATATTTTACAATGAAAATGTTAAACCTTATAATATTCGCCACTTGGAAAGAATCGCGGAACAAAAAAGCGGCGACCTACTTAGATTTGCCAAAACGTTTCTGGAAAATTAAATAAAGGTCTGAAGCTCCAGAACCTTTCTGGTACCACTATGGACCAACATGGTCTATGTGAGACCCCCCCGAGGGTCAGCCAGCCTAACCTACCTAATATTCGCCACATCTGAGATCAGTGGTGGGTATTTAATTATTCATTCAGCGTTTTACTCTGATTTCTTTTGAGAACTAAAAAAAAATTACGTATCTACTTTCAAATCAAATTAATATTGGCTCGAAATGAAGCTTATAAAAATAAAAGTTGTACTAATGACTAAATTGATTCATTGAATGCTTCAAATTCGCCAACTTTGCGCAACAGTAATGTTTAACGTGGCGTATGAGTAACATTAATTTTGCTCAAACATAGGAAATAACCCATAGGCTGATAAGTTCCCGGTCAAAGGGAGAAAACAAAATTTTTTTGGAGAAATTCAGTTTTATTCATCAACATGGTTTCATTCAAGAGCGATACATTCATTCCAGCACTTCTCTCACATTTCGACACCTTTCTTTTAAAACGACTTATCTTTGGCCTCTAAATAGGTATTTTTTCAGCGACCTCCTCGTTCGAGCTAAATTTCCTTCCTGCGAGCATTTTTTTTAAGTCTTCGAACAGATAAAGGTCACAGGGAGCCAAGTTTGGAGAATAGGGTGGATTCAAAAGCAATTCGAAGTTTAGTTCGTGCAACTTTGTCATCGTAGCGAGAGACTTGTGGCACGGTGCATTGCCTTGTCTGTTGGTAAACGCGGCACCCATTTTGGAAAAAGCTGTATCATGGACAAATGTAAGGCAAAATAAAATCCGAGCGCTCCATTGATATTTTGATAGTATCAGCTATCACCTGCAATTTTACTTTACGGTTTTCTAAAACGATTTTATGGACATTTTTACCGTTTTCCGGTGTAACCACCTCAATTGGCCGACCACAGCGCGGCGGATCGTCGGTGTTCGTACGAACACGTTTAAATTGTGCAAACCAATCAATAATGGTGGATTTGCTGGGAACAGAGTCCGGCTAACACTTGTCGAGCCAGGATTTAGTTTCAATGGTGTTTTTTCACATCCAAAAGCAATGTTTTATGAAAACACGAAATTCTTTTTTTCCATTGTTCTGAACAGGAGTAAAGTTGTTTTACTAGAACAATTGTTACTTTTGAATCAAACGTCACACCGTAATGAACAAGTACCTTTTGAAGGTAACTACTTAACCCTTTCCTTCCCGAATTATGAAATAGCCATAGAAACAAATTGGAAGTTGGTTATTTGAAACGAGAGAACTATTTAAAAGTATGTTGCATCATATTTAAAATGGTTTCGACTTTCCAGTGGGAGGTGCGAGGAGGAGGTAGCCATACTACACTAGACTACACTGGGCTTTTATGAAGCAAAATTGAAACATATTTTATATGAAAACAAAATGTCCCTTATTTACAAGTTTTTAGAGTTATTTGTTAGAATTTTAGAGTTATTTGGTGTCCTTTGTTAAACATAGAGCAATATTACATTTTTGCCATTTAATTTTGCTGCCCTGTCGAGCGGGAACCGTTGCACAAATGTTAACAATTTTCAATGTTCCCATAAAAACAAACTACATATTTTGCTGAAAAAGCTCAGAACAATGTTTCTTTTAAGCGATACAATTCATAGAATGGGGAAAAATCGAAAATTATACATCGAAATTCCAAATTTGAATTTGGTAGCCAAATGGCTACCATGGGAAGGAAAGGGTTAAAATAAAAAATATTATTTCTCGTTTTGTAGCGCTTACAATGGGTCAGACCAGATATATAACCAGTCAGGATAGATATATAAATGACTAAATTCCTTAATTGAATGCTTCAAAATTGGCCACATTCCACAAATAGCAATTTTTAACGTGGCGTATGAGTAACATTAATTTTGCTCAAACATAGATATTTACATTTAAATAAAAATTCAGAAATCTAATTCAAAACATATGCGTATCAATGCGTTGAAACTGCCATGAAAATGTCAAAAATCCAATAAATCCTATAAATAGTTTTGAAATAGCACACAAATTGACAGACTGTGGCTTCTATGAGCAACAAAACTTCTGTGAATAGCTCGAAAATTTAA
The DNA here is from genome assembly GCA_963971225.1 of Melieria omissa. Classification (NCBI taxonomy): domain Eukaryota; kingdom Metazoa; phylum Arthropoda; class Insecta; order Diptera; family Ulidiidae; genus Melieria; species Melieria omissa. Next base: position 33,120,351 of record OZ020268.1, read on the forward strand.
TAAACCTACACATGCATTGGAAATTGAAAACAACAGTATGTAATTTGACCCAAATAAGAACATTTATGCGAAATTATTATTTTTATTCTAAACCAAACACATTCGATGTAGGAGATAGTTGGATGTCGGGGCGTATGAGTAACAAATCTAAAATGTGTGTGTGTAAAATGTTTGCAAGTGCTTTTTTTAAACCCATGTTGGTAAACTATAAATAATAATAAATATTCTAACAAACTTTTTCTCACATCAAGCACCACATTTATGGGGAAAATTTTGTTAATGCAGAATGTCTGAGAGGGGAAAAACTTGCTAGAAATATTTGTGCTTGCTTGGAATTTCTGTCGAATGCTAAAAACTGGAATGGTTTTGGGCACATTTTGATAGATAATTTCAATTAAGACATCTTTGGGTTATGAGTGAGAAACTTGTTGCTTCAAATTACAAATCCGTCTCTAGGACATAACTTAGTCGGTGTAGGTCGTTGTGTCACCACGTGGGGGAAGAACACTTCGCATAGACTTTCTGTTGATGAAAGGCACTTGGTGGCTCTGGTGAATATTAATTAAGAAGAATTAATTAATTTATGTGAAGCATCTCTATTAGAGAAAATATTTGTTTTAAATATTTTACAATAGTGTATAGTGAAAGTAACATTTGTAAAACTCATATCAAAACCAAAAATTTTGCACAAAATAAAGTTAAATTGTTAACCCTTTCGATACCGAATTTAACCCCGTGTCTCGATATTACTTTTTGGTATTTAAATCATGAAACAGTTTTGAAGTTGCCACGCCACTTTGTTAGAGTTCTAAAGCTAGTTTACTTTTGAAATATTTTAGCTTTAAATGGGTTAAATAAATTTTTTTTTTAATATTTTTTAATTACAGAAAAATTATTTAGTATTTATGGAAAAATACAAAATTATCACTTTTTGATTTTATTTAACCATTATTAAAGAAACAGGGTTTTAATCAATCGCGCCCAATTCGTAGACTTCAATTAGAACACCAACTTTCCCTGATATCGCTGCAAATTATTGGAAATTATTTTAGCGATAACAATAAAATTTTTGTAATTTGCTTTGAATTCACTACTAAAAATATTAATTTGTTGGTGCCTACTTTAATTAAACCCATAAATCAATCGTAGCTTATAGCAAAGAAGACAAATAGGTGAAGTTGCTCTCAGGCAACTTTTGGGTCGAAAAAGTTAAACGTAAACAAAAATCTTTGAAACAAAAAAGTTAGAAAGTCAAAACAGAATGAAAAAGTTTTGATCAATTAAACTTGGGTTAATTGTTGAATATAGAAAAAAGTGGAAATTTAAACTGATTCCAACTTCATAGCAATAAAAAGTATCTCAGAGGGACATGAGATTGCTATTAATTAAGTAGGGATAGGTAGATGAAATTGGCTGACCGTGGCGATCCCAAATAGATCTCTTTTGGGTCCTTGGCAATACCAGAGTTCACGACTTGTAGTAAGGAACCATGAAAACACGAATAATTTTGGTAAGATTAGCCACTTAAAGACTTTGGTTCCAGTGTTGGAGACTCCTGCATCCTCAAGGTTGCCAAACGTAGTCTTAAGATGGACGGGTTGAAGCGAAGAATTTGCTTGAATATTTTTGAAGCGTCACAGCCCTCGCAAAATCTTTATACTACTTTTTTCTTTTATCAATTGTTACATAATTCAATATAATCAATCAAATACATTTCAAAGTAAGTTGTTATATTCTTAAACAACTGACTTCATGAGTTCAACTGTCACGTTTCTGGTGAAATGAAATGAAATAGTTTGGTTTCTATGATATCATACACTAAGAACCATTAAGTTCTTATTCTGATTTTAATGCATATTTCGTATTCTGTGGAATTGGTTCTCTGAGCACTCGCTTCGGTTTGAATGGACTCTCATGAATGCTGCAGGAATTTTACAACCTTTTATGGCAGTTAAAGAAAACGTAATGTCGTCATTCTACTTCTCGTTGTGAATGCCTTTATCCTTAAACCGTGGCATATATACGCCCGCAATTACACTAATCCACGGTGGCTCATGCGCGGCCGGTCTTAATTGAATGTGAATGCAATAAAAGTGGCAATTAACGCACATTACTCATAGCTAAATGCGGGTTTGTGTCAACAGTTAAGTACACGCGGCGCAGACATGCCGTGCCTTGACAAGTTGCAGTAATCTCTCGAAATTGCTCTGAATTGTAGTATTTTGTTTTTACAAGAGAACGCAAGCGGCATGTGAAATGCAAGAAATGAATGCGACAAGGAAGCGGCAAAGCGCCAAGACTGTGTCAACAGTTTCCACTTCAATGCAGACGAGTAGTGGGCATACACACCCACCCACACCAACACACACACACACACACACATAAATAGCACTCTGCGCAGCGAACAGGTGACGACCCGCAAAAATATTTAGTTGAAGCAAACTAAAGAAACGTGAACAAAACAATTATTTATATAAAGTAAAATGCAGGCAGCATACGGATGAGCGCAACAGGCGGCCACAAAAACCAACAGCACAAACAAAAAGAAAATTAGGAAAACAAAATCTAAGTGGGCGGCATGTGCAACAGTTGTTTGAACGATTGCCAGCGACAGTTGCGTCATTGCGCACATATTTACACAGCTACAACAACAACAGCAACACAGTCAAGTGGCTTTAGTGACTGCGAGTGAGTCAAGGCAAGTGGATATGCGGCAAGCGTGAGGAGAGCGCAAGCAACAGGGCGTCGTTAAGAGCAGTGAGTTGCCGGGAACAGGGCCAAGGATGGCGACAAGGACTGTGGCAGGGACAATTTTTATAACTGAAAACGTAAATAAACAGTAAATCCGGGTAATGGATAAAAATAGAGTGAAAAGAGAGAAATACGTCTTTCGAGAATATACGCAAAGGCACAGAGTGGTCACTTATAAAGATTGGCACTTTGTTTTAGTTTTTATTTATCTTTTCTGTCCATTTGGTTGGGTTTTTATAGAGGAGTGTTTTTGATAAGTACAATTAGAAGCATATGGAGTATTTAAATCAAAGAAAAATTTGAAAAAATTGTTTACACTTCTCGACAGCATATTTTATTTAGTAAAAAACCAATTTGCTTTAGTAAATATAGACAACATATAAGTTGTATTTTTGATCCTTATTTACTTTACTTGCGACTCCTTCCGTTTTCTTTAGAGAAAATCAGTTCGTTGGAGTCATCTGCGCTATTGAGTCTAGGCTCATCAAAAGGAACCTCTTGTCCAGTGACGTTTGCAGAAGCTGTCAAGAGGAAGAAGAGGTAGAAACGATGCAACAGTTCCTGGATCCGTAATCTGGGATCAAGATTCCTGCTTGAAATTTGTAAAAGGTCGAACTGGTTTGCCCTGAATTGAGACTGTTGGTTAGTTGTAGAAAAAAATTATAGGATTTACAATGGGCCAATTTGGCCTCCAAATGGTGGTTTTGGCGGCACAACCTCTTCCCTACGTAACCTAACCTACTTTGCTTGGAAGCATAGGACCTCAACAAGTCAAATGTTTTGTGTTGGCTGGGAGAGATACCCGCGTACAGTGAGTTTTTGCCTAAGTTATATAATACAGAGTGGCGCAAAAGTCATCACTCCACCGGCCGATGGTATAACTTTTGCAAATGGCGGCAAAAGTAGATTTTGCTTTGACATTAATTCATTCATTCATACGTTTATTCATACGTTCATTCATTTAGATATTTATTCATACGTTCATTCATTTAGTTATTCATTCATACGTGTACATACATTAATTCATATATTCATACATTCATTCATTCATACATTCATATATTCATTCATAAGCAAATTATAGTCAAAAAACACTGAGTGACAACTTTTGCGCCACCCTGTATTATATACACACAGTCAGCTACAATGCTCAATTAAGAAATTTTCTCAATTAAGGTTTGAATTTAACAAAATTTGTCTTACAAAAATCTCCTTTTATCAAACTGCAATTATCTTTAAATTGCGTTTAAATTGAGCTCGATTTGCCATGCAACACTGTGTTGTGTCGATAGAAAAATGTTATCGATAAACAAATTCATTCGCAACTGATGAACCCAAAAAGAACTTGAGAAACTGATGTTTGTAGCTTTGAAATTTCGTTTGAAAAATTGTGTGCATCGGTATGGAAGCTGGGTAAATATTAACAAATGTTCAATAAGTATTTTTGAGAACTTTTTTTACACAAAAACAGAAAAAACAATTTCCTCTGGCAAAACAAAACCATACTCGATAACATTTTCGATAATAACGTAAACTTAATTAAGTGTGTGTGAGCAGCAAGAGCGATAATTCAATTTGCACTAAATTTAATTTTATTTGGTTGTCTGAACAGAATATAAACGCCATCTAGTTTCTGTTGGTGATAGGTAGAATTAGTTAATATCAGAGGGTAATGGAGCGCTGCGCCATTTCCCATTAGTCCAACTTGGGGAATGTTGGGTGGTTGAATGGTTTGAAGTGTGAATGATAGGAACTCGTCGTGAGGTAATGGTTTGCCTAAAGAATGTTGATGAAATGGGAAATAACTAAAAAAAAGAAGATATTGAAAAATTAGGAAAAAAGCAACACTGTAGTCGTATGGAAGACTCGAAACAAGGACCTCAGTAAGTCCGGTCCAGTGTACTTGCGCTGGTCCAACGAGGAGGAGTTGTATTTATGCTCATTCATTGATCTAAGCTTTCAGATTCAGAGAGTAATTGCTGGAACTTATAGTCCATTTAGATGCATTACTGCTCACTGTGAATGTCATTAATGAGCGCCAGGAGAAGACACATTCTTTCGGCAAATATGTTGAACCCTAGAAGAACCTTTAGATTAGACAGTAATTTTGTTTTGCAAATAACTCAATGGCTACCGCTTCTGTGCACGAATAAAATCTCCTAAGTAGATCAGAAAAGGCAATTTATACCTTTTTGATCTTCGCTTTGCCATGGCTTAAGCAATACTGACCTGTAAATGAACCTTTTGCCGTACATGGCTCACCCGCAGAGTGAGATTTTGTGTAGCTCAATGGTCAAGTAGCTCCAAAAAACAACAGAAAATATTTGCAAAATTGAAAACTTGTGCACTTTGCCTAATAAGATCGCTAAACGTTCACTTTTAACCTCTTCTTAGCCTGTAATCTTTCCTTTAGAAATCATATTTACTGCAAATGTCATTCGATGCTGAGTTTTTTTTATTTTGAACATCCAACATTTGAATTTGTAAGGAAAACTTTCAAATATTTTTGCGCCATAAAAACAAAATTTATATAAGAAAAATAAAAAATAAGTAGATGGCCAAGTAGAATAAAACGAACATTGCAAATAATTTTAGAAAAGCACTTTGCATGTCGCGATGCTGTCAGGAACTTTATATATTTTACAAGCACACACAAACACAAAAAACATGCGCTCGAAATGCGTTTTTGCAGCACTGACGGCAGCGGCTGGTGTTCTCGAACTTAGCCGTGACTCCAATCGCTGGCAGCCTTGAATCTCTGTGCATCGCTGTTGTTGCCTTTGGTGCCGTTCGTGCGCTGTTGATGACATGCGAGAACGACGCATTTTTTGTGCACTTGTCATCCGACTTACGGTTGTTTTTGTTGTTGGGGCGTTGGAAATTTTTGCGCGATTTTCTTTGGTTTTTTCTGTGCAGCCGTTGCGCATTTTAGCGCGCACTGGAATTTAATAATTTAAACGCACGCGTGTTTTAGTTTTCGAATTTTCGTTTTTTTGCCCACACTGCCATTTTGAGTGGTTTCTGTAAAAAAGAGAAAAAACATAGGAAAATAAGGAAATAGTGGCGGAAATAACTAAAGCAAAGTTTTTATTTTTTCAAAAAATTTCGTGATTTTTTGAACGTTTATACAAATCGGTAATAGAAAATGTGCGCTTTTATTCAGAATAAATTAAAAAAATATTTTTTAGTATAAATTTACAGAATGTTCAAACATTTTCTGCTTTTGCTGTCCTGATCTTTTTTTCCTAAACGAATTTCAATCGAGTGCTTGTATGTGTCTGTGTATGTGTGTGTACACTTAAGTACATTTTTGTGCATTTTTGCGTTCATTTCCTCTCGGCGTCATCGCATAACCAATCAGCTGCGGCCAATATTTACTCGTTGACTGTTTGACGTATTACATTGAACTTTCAACTCCAATCGGCTGTTTGAAAGTGAATAAATTTCGCTGTGGCGAAATTGTTTGTGGCATTTCGCTTAGTGCAACTATGTGCCAGAGCTTCCTTTCCTTTTTTTTTCAGCTTCCTTTTGCTTGTCATGTGAAGTGTTGAGTGAATGCTGCACGTTGCGCCTTTGCACGGATTTGATTTTTATGGCGTAGTTTCGTTTTATTTGTTGTTGTGAACTTTTGGTATTTGTATTGATTTTGCGTACTAGTTATGTACACTGAAAAAAAAAACATAACAACTATTACCATATTTTTGTGAAAAAACCGAGAAAAAGTTGTAGTGCGAATTGCTTTCAGGAAATTTCATTTTCAATGGGAAAAATGGAAAAACCGAAAACAAAGTTGGCTAAATATTGGTTGAGGTTTCACTTTTCGTTTCGTGAATGTTGATTTAGTTTTAATGATACTTTTGAAGAAGCCTCTTTACTATTATGGGACAGTTGCACCAGCTTGAAAAGAAATGGTTCCTAGAATTCCAAAGACTTTAGCTCAATCTAGCAGCGAGAAGTTCGGGAATGCTGTAAGTAGGGACAGAACCAGTGACTTGTAGGATTGCAAGCATTTCACAGATTTGAGGAAGGAAAAATTACTTCTGAGAGTTTCTCATTCTAAAGAAGCTGTCCACTCCTAACATCTCAGGCATCTCTACAAATAAGTTGAAAAGAGCATCGAGAAGCTCAAATAATTTATATCCAATATTGAATGAAAACATCTCCGGAGCTTTATTTTGCAGTAATTTGCAGAAGAATTATACATCTGGTTGCTTGCTGTCCAACGAACGAAGACTTAGCTGCAGTAATACAATGTCAAACATACTGAACTTTCTCAGAAGAAAAAACCTTAACTATGGAAATATAACAGACTTTTGGTCTTTCGGTGGCTGGTTTTGAAAAGTTTGCCGAAACAAGCAAGAAGCTTGCTTGATTTTAAAACAATGCAATAAAATCTTAAAGTCAGGGTTTCTTTCTTGGTGAAGTCTCTTTAAACCATTTGCGTTCTCAGATAAAATGTGGTAGTCCCAGTAACTTCTATTTTCGCTGTTGGATCTCTAGAGAAGACTGCTTGAGTCGCTTCGGCCTTAGCCCAGGATATCGCCAAAGAAAGGTGTGAATCGATTGTAACCCTTCTTCATTACAAATGACGATCATCATTACATGATTGCCTTGGATGTCGACATAAAAAGTGGCGAATCAATGAATGAAAAACTGTAATCCTTTATCGTACTGTAGCCATGGCCTTACATCTAGAATTTTACTTTTCAAAGAGTTTTATTTTAGAAGAAACAGGGGTTATAAAGTGTCCCGATTTTGGTGTGCCCACCCTTTACTTCTTCCTAGACATCATCACAGATGGTCAATGCAATCAAATCCAATCCAATCGAATTCAATCCAATTCAATCCAATCCAATCCCAATCCAAATCCCAATCCCAATCCCAATCCCAATCCCAATCCCAATCCCAATCCCAATCCCAATCCCAATCCCAATCCAATCCCAATACCAATACCAATCCCAATCCCAATCCCAATCCCAATCCCAATCCCAATCCAAATCCAAATCCCAATCCCAATCCCAATCCCAATCCCAATCCCAATCCCAATCCCAATCCCAATCCCAATCCCAATCCCAATCCCAATCCCAATCCCAATCCCAATCCCAATCCCAATCCCAATCCCAATCCCAATCCCAATCTCAATCCCAATCCCAATCCCAATCCCAATCCCAATCCCAATCCAATCCAATCCAATCCAATCCACCAATCCAATCCAGTCCAATCCAATCCAATCCAATCCAATCCAATCCAATCCAATCCAATCCAATCCAATCCAATCCAATCCAATCCAATCCAATCCAATCCAATCCAATCCAATCCAATCCAATCCAATCCAATCCAATCCAATCCAATCCAATCCAATCCAATCCAATCCAATCCAATCCAATCCAATCCAATCCAATCCAATCCAATCCAATCCAATCCAATCCAATCCAATCCAATCCAATCCAATCCAATCCAATCCAATCCAATCCAATCCAATCCAATCCAATCCAATCCAATCCAATCCAATCCAATCCAATCCAATCCAATCCAATCCAATCCAATCCAATCCAATCCAATCCAATCCAATCCAATCCAATCCAATCCAATCCAATCCAATCCAATCCAATCCAATCCAATCCAATCCAATCCAATCCAATCCAATCCAATCCAATCCAATCCAATCCAATCCAATCCAATCCAATCCAATCCAATCCAATCCAATCCAATCCAATCCAATCCAATCCAATCCAATCCAATCCAATCCAATCCAATCCAATCCAATCCAATCCAATCCAATCCAATCCAATCCAATCCAATCCAATCCAATCCAATCCAATCCAATCCAATCCAATCCAATCCAATCCAATCCAATCCAATCCAATCCAATCCAATCCAATCCAATCCAATCCAATCCAATCCAATCCAATCCAATCCAATCCAATCCAATCCAATCCAATCCAATCCAATCCAATCCAATCCAATCCAATCCAATCCAATCCAATCCAATCCAATCCAATCCAATCCAATCCAATCCAATCCAATCCAATCCAATCCAATCCAATCCAATCCAATCCAATCCAATCCAATCCAATCCAATCCAATCCAATCCAATCCATTCCATTCCATTCCATTCCAATCCCAATCCCAATCCCAATCCAAATCCTAATCCTAATCCTAATCCGAATCCCAATCCGAATGCCAATCCGAATTTCAATCCCACTCCCAATCCCAATCCTAATCCTAATCCTAATCCTAATCCTAATCCCAATCCTAATACTAATCCCAATCCCAATCCAATCAATTCCAACTTTTGTTTAGTGAAAATGTTAAGAAAAAAGATTTGTTCCCCTCTTTTTCTCTTTATGTTAATCTTGCAATTTTCACTCAAATAATTTTTTTCAGTGTACTCATAGTTATTTATTTTTACGGTCCAGACACTTGAACTTTATTATTCCGATATTGTCTGCATTGTGTCCGGCAAAGGTACCGTTGCGGCCCCTTTTTTCATGCGATTACATCAATTGTTGTTGTCATTTTCCCAGAGTCCCGTGGCAACTTCTCACGCTTCAGCTTCAGCTTAACCTTACATGGGCTTTGTGTAAATGTTACATTTACGCAATTAAAGCAATTTTGAGTTACGATTCGGACGTGACGAACGTTTCGCATTCGTATTGCGTCGTTGGCAAAAACGCTTTGCAGGCAGCTTAAAGCTTATCGCAGCACTTTGGGATTTTCTATTTTTATTACCAATTTCTTTCTATTGATTCACTTGGCAAAGTCTAATGTGACAAGTAAAGAATATAAAACGATGTAAATAATGTAAAAGGACTATATATGTACAAGTGGCATGAATATAAATAACTCATAACACACGCGTCATGGTGGTCACTTACGTCGATAGACAGTGGCATGTGGGTATGTGTTGGTTTTTTCAATAAGCTCAAACCCACCCAAATGACGTGTCGAAATTATGCCCGTCTTTAATGGAACTATCGACTTGGAGTATTAATTTAATTTACTTTTGACCAAAAACTTGTGGTAGTCCCTATAGCAAAAAATCTCGTTCCATCTCTCTGCCAGATAGCCAAACGACTTTTTATTGAGTCGCAGTACAGCACAGCTCAGGTTTAAAAGTTTGTGGCTTGAGTGGTGGAAATTTGCGTTGGCAACACAATTCCCAGCGGTCAAATTGCGACTTGACCGCAAATAGTGCTGCCAAGGCAGAAAGTTTCTTTGTGTACGAGTGTTATGTATGTTTTGTGATTCGTAGACATTTTTTTTGCAACGTTTTGTCTTTGCTATTGTTCAATAAAATTTTGGTGTCATAGTGTGACAGATGTCATTTCAGTTTGTGTTAAAGACATGTCACAGTCTCCCCAAACAATGTGTCGATATCAATAGACAACCACTCAATGCGGAGACATAAAACACAACATTTACGTATATGACTTACATATTTCATTGGCCTGAGGTTGAGTCTTGCTCTGACATTAAAGAAGCGAGTAGCGTTTTACTCAGAATTAAATTTCACACCCTTTTCTCTTTGTCTGGTTTTTCTTTGAGCCATTTTTATTCAATGTTATTCGATCTTTTCGCTTATTTGTTTTTTTTATTTTTTTGTTTATTTTTCTAGTTTATTGATAAATATATATTTATACATTGTTTTCACGAAGGACCAGGAGAATCTTTAATAGATAGCTGAACCCAAATTTGATTGAGAAATACCTCTATTGCTTGGTTGCTCACACCAGAGGTTCTACGTTCGATTCCAAGCTCGGGCTGGTGGAACACTCGTCTACTTCTAAAGCTATCCACATGAAGTAGATGCGAGAAGAATTGCACAAGTGCGCTCTTGGCAATCAATGGCAAATCTTCCAGGCTCATGAGGCTCAAACAAAATGATTGGTATCAGAAAATGGGCTATCACTGCTCCCAGGTTAACCGCAGAAAAGTCAAATGTAAGACCGACCCCGATCTTGTTTTTCATTTCGAATGATTTTTCCAAATATATCTGACCTCTGCCTCCAACTCTTAATGGTAATTAATTTAATTGTAATTCTAATAAATTAATTGTAAATGTTATAAAGTTAACAGTGACACATTGCATATCGCAAACTACTGCATCCATTTCACAAATGTCTGAAAGTGAATTTCATGTTTAAAGCAGCTTTTGCTGAAATCGAATCTTTTGATCAACACGTTGTCATATCTCTGAAAATTCGTTATCGTTATTTAAACTCACGTTCTCAGTCAGTTCCCATTAATTTAGCACACTCATTAATTTAATACTCACAAGCGTGATGTATCGAATGGTTTGTTTCTGTCTTGTTTGCAAATTAAAAAGGACACAAAATCGATAACGAACTCTGCACGTCGCCGTGCACTGAATCAGTTTACATTACGTCTAAAAAAGACACTTTACTTTGTGCCCGGAGCACAGTCAAAATTGTATAAATTCGTTTCACGATTACAGGTTTTTGTTTTCTTTGCCAGGACGAACGCGCATTGATGACGCGCACACACACGCATTCCTTTTGGTTTTTTAATGAAATTCTATATTTATCGAATAAGCAAACAGTGCCACCCGTACGTGGAATAAGCCAAGCACGCATGTAATTTGAAAGTAATTGCGAAATACCACATTGTGGCGCGCTGAGTGCGGGGTCGGTTTACCTTTGGGCAAGTTTAAAACATGTAAAGAGGCTTAACGATATTTGCAAAAGTTGAGCAATAAAGCTGCATGTGGAACATGGGCCACAGCGGCACAACGCCTGAAGTCGCGAGACAAGCAAGATTTATGTAAAGTGGGGGAATGGGGCCAAGGATTTAGCGAACATGGAAACGCGGATGGAGAAACACGTCTTGGCAACTTACAGACAATTTATAAATATTTTTTTTACTCAGCCTAATGTTTGTGTTGGCTTTGAAAGGTTTGAACATGGCGTGTGTTACACGCCCACACAGGATCTCACCTTGGCAACTGTTAAGGTGGACACATTCTGCCATTCTTGGCCATCATTTGCCGTGTGCTACACTCGAAAAAGAAGTGATAGTGAAACTAATTAAACTAACTAACTTGTTGATTGAGTTGCAGTGATGCCTACAGCATTCGTTGCCAAGAAGATTTGTTTACTTGCATAAAAGATATGCGTCGTTGAGAAAGAACGAACTCGCTTCTACAACTTTGCTTCATGCCACTGCAGATGATTTGATTTAAAGAAGTCAGTAAACTTACCAAAGATTTTATAACATTTTTATTCGATTTGATTTGATTTGATTTTATATGATTTTATTTTATTTTATTTTATTTTATTTTATTTTATTTTATTTTATTTTATTTTATTTTATTTTATTTTATTTTATTTTATTTTATTTTATTTTATTTTATTTTATTTTATTTTATTTTATTTTATTTTAGTTTAGTTTATTTTATTTTATTTTATTTTATTTTATTTTATTTTATTTTATTTTATTTTATTTTATTTTATTTTATTTTATTTTATTTTATTTTATTTTATTTTATTTTATTTTATTTTATTTTATTTTATTTTATTTTAGTTTAGTTTATTTTATTTTATTTTATTTTATTTTATTTTATTTTATTTTATTTTATTTTATTTTATTTTATTTTATTTGATTTGATTTGATTTGATTTGATTTGATTTGATTTTATTTTATTTTATTTTATTTTATTTTATTTTATTTTATTTTATTTTATTTTATTTCATTTTATTTTATTTTATTCAAAGAAACATTTTTGCAAAGAAACACTTTTTCACTTTCTTCTTTCTTTCACTTTCTCATGTCTCCCTATCTATCCAATCCAACCGACTAATTTATTTTCTTGGCTGTGCGCATTGCGCAGACTTGACTGTATTTGCGCACATTTGTTTGTTTTAAACATTGACATCATTTCCTGCGCTCGTTCCTTGCCGCTAAATGTTAATAAGCAATTAAGCAAAGTACGCAAATGAGCAGCGCCGGCGTGTGTGCGCCAACTTTTGTCACTTGTAAGCGGCAAAATTATTGCCAAACAACAACAACACGCACGCGAAAGGGCTGAGTCTTTTAGTATTTCAGTTGGCGCCGGCATTTGGCAAATTGAAATTCACTTCCTTGTTGCAAACCTCTCACAAATTGAGGTCACATTAAAATTTAACATGACACAACAACAACAACACAGCTCAATTTCTGTTGTTTTGCTTCACACGACTCTAAGAGCACCTTTTCTTATCAATGCTGCGCTTCTTTATCTGCTTGGCGGTGTTTAGGTGTCTCTTTATGTCTATATGTGTTTGTGTGTAAGTACAACCGAAAGTACATTTGAAGTAATAATGACATTGGCCTTGCGGCATTGTTGTTCTACATTTTACTTAGATTTTTAATGCGTATTTTGTTGTTGCGCTTGTTGTCAATTTCGCTTTTGTTAAGTGCCCACGCAATGCTCATTGCCACATTGACTTGCTTGTTTGTCAACTTGTTGTTGTTGCTGTTTGTTGTCCATGACGCCGGATACTAGCAATTTGCTGTAAGTATATTTGATCTATTTCCAAGTTCATGTTTTCTCGAGCTCTCGCACGTTCTCTTTGGTCTTGTGTGTTTCTTCTTTTGTTGCTTGCAACAACAATAATAACAACAACAACAACATGCATACTAATGTTTACAGTAGTTGACAGTCGTTGCCGACTGGACATGATTTGTGGGCATAATTAACGCCCCCGTCGGTCCATGGCACTACAACTTTTAATTAGCCACTAACGGCAGTTGATGTTTGTGGGTGTGAGTGTGAGGTGGCCAGATGTACAATGGAAAGACGCGAAAATGAAAGACGAAGACGGGAAAGCCCCCTTAATAGTTAGTTGACGTGAAATTGTTATAAGTAGGCTCACGATTTGGAGTTTGCTGCTTCAGTTTCTATAGGAAAACAGCGGCCAGTTTTCGAAACTTTTCATATCACTTATTTCGAATAATTTTTGCCACTGCGCCATCAACTGTGCTGTCATAATGAACCATAATTTGTGTTTAAGTGAGCTTTTCTCGTAGAAGGTTGCCACTCCAACCTAATCTTATCGTCCACCATCTATAGGAGAACATATACCTGTGGGTCTGACGTGTCACTCTTTGAAGCATTTCAGATCTAATTATCCAGCACTGAAAAGTTATTACTTCTTCGTCTTCCCAGATTGGTAAATTTCTTCTCATCAGTAAATTTATATTAATTCATTAAGTCATTTATTAATTTGGTCAAGATTTCGTTTCTTTTCAACCAAATCGACAAAAGTGACGTTGGCTCATTGTGCCTTCTCTCTGCTCTACCTTCTTCGAATTTAAGATTAACCCTCAATCACCCACCCCTATTAAAATCACGTATCTACCCACCCTGAGTCCGCGGGACTTACATATTTTGTTTACGAAATAATGCAACATCTTTTAAATTTTTATGGTTTTTTATTTATCTGAAGCTCACATTAAGACCTCTTGTTAAAGATCTCATTCCATATCTTTACATAACTCTAGCTGTACGTCGTCAAGCTGGACGCCAAACACAAAAACTAAACCTGTACCAACTTATTAAAGTTCGTAGTGAGTCCCGTGTACTCAGTGTGGGCGATTAAGGGTTAAGAAGCTTCTACCGATTGAGCCGACCCAATTCTTCAGTTTTGCAGCAAGGTGTACGAAAATTTCAAATTGAGATCTTTTAGATTTTTTGTATAAAAGATACTTGATCTTTTAGGAGAATTCTTAGAAGGAAAAATTGTTTAGGAGGAAGTTTAGGACATTCTTTTAGATCTTTTAGATTTTTTGTATGTATAAAAGATTTAATATTTCAGGCAAAAGTTCGCTGCTTTCCACTGTTGAAAACCCTGTGGCTTTCAATCTGATGTCAAGTTATACCATACAAATGTTAGTTTCGTGCTAAGTACTCATGCGAAGTAGACGAGCGTTTCAGCTCCAGCAGTGTTGCCAGATCAGGAGATTTCCTCCTAGATTTAGGAGATTCTTGATCTTTTAGGAGAATTCTTAGAAGGAAAAATTGTTTAGGAGGAAGTTTAGGACATTCATATTTTATGTTAATTGATTTTTCGGATCTTTTGTGGATTTTTGGGAGATTTCTGGATAGAGAAGTATTGGATAACGAAGTAATGTATTGGGAATACCGGCAACAAAACATATTTTGGCAAGATCGAGCATCATTTCGCTCACTCGTTAAACCAGTTGGAACTATTAAGGGGGTCTATACGTGTAAATTTACAACATTTTCCAAAAAATTTTTTTGTGAAATAGACTCCAGGGGGCCTTGAGAATATCCCCCTCAAGTGGTGTTTAATTCTGATGACCCGTTCCCCTGCAGCAGCGCTTTATTGATGGCCAATTCGTTCCGCATGATATTGGTAACGCAAAGTTTAAACCGAATTATTTCGAAACACTGGTTTTTGATAATGGAAGTAGAATATCTCGGAAAGTTTTAGTCCCACTTATCTAAAATTTGGGCAGCAACTTTTTGAAACATAGAACTTTTAAACTAACTAAAAATTGCATTGTTTTTGGCGAAATCCACGGCGCCATTTTCGAGAAATTAAGAAAAAAAGGTAATTTTTTTCGATTGGAACGTATTTTTGTATTTTCGAAGAAGAACTTGCCAAAGTAGGTCAGCCTTCTTCTGGATAAAGTACTTTACTTACTTTTGTAATGATTAGTTTATTCATTAGTAAAAATGCATTGAGTATGTAAGCAAACTAGGAGATATAATATAATGGATTCAATTGAGATATCAATGGCAATGAAGAGAATGACTGTTTCGGGGCTACGACACAGAGTTGCCGCTTTTGGTATTTTCGTATCAAAATTGGTCAGATTTTTTTACTTTGGTCCGCTGGTCTGCTTAAACGAAGTTCGGTCCATTTTGTGATGTGAATATCTTTACATTAGTACAAAAAATTTATTAAAAAAAAATAAAATTGTAATTAAAAAATGACTTTGAAGGTAACGCAAATTTTTAATTTGGTCGGTTGAGGTTGGATCTGGTTAGAAGTTTGGTTGGAAAACATATTTTCAAGTGGCAACACTGGCTGCGACGGACCTTATTGGGTTAAAACCATACATAAAACTAGGCAGAGATGCTATAGTAGGAGTATAAGACATCTGAGAAGAAAGTAATTCTGACTACTAGAAAAACAGCAGAGGACAGAAACATTTGTGGATCCTCTAGGATCATCATAAACTTAAATAGAATTAGCTGCGCCACAACTTGGGGGTTGAAAACCAGTTGTGACTATTGGATCTCGAACCTGGAATTGCAAACTAAGAAAAGACATGACCACTTTTTGTTAAGAAAAATAGATTACCTACAGATTTTGTGGAAGAGTGAAGGAGGAGTTCTACTGAGTGAGCGTCCAAAAACTCATTACTTCATTAGAGCAGTGAGTTAGTGATATCAGAATTATAGATATTTGATGATATGACCTGCTTCTGTATTAGTTTCCGTTTTGAAAAGCCATCAGTGAATTTTTTAGCCCATGTAATTAACAACAACTTTGAACCATTTTAAAATCGCTATACTTCATCACATTGCAATTTAATTTTGAGCTCAGTAGTAATTTGAACCAAGGCTGCCGTTGCTACTTTGATAGTCGTTCAAAAATCACAGACATTAGCGAGTTTTAGAATCACAATAGAAACTCTTAACTTTTCATACAAAAATATTTCATAGTTGCGCCTATTTTAGTCATTTAACTTTGAGCTATTTATACCACTAAGTGAATTAAACAAATATGTATGAAGGATTGATTTGAAAAAATTAAAAATAAACTGAAAGGTACACGAATATAAAATTCATCAGATTGGGAAGCCTGTCATGCTGTAATTTTTGTAAATATTTTATAAGCTGTCAGAAAGTTTACATTACTTGTGAGATGCTCTTTTGTAAGAGTTATTTATGTTTTAAGTTTGTTAAATCATTTTTACATTCTTGTTCATGTCTCAAGTGTCATGGCAAAGCCAGGTGGACAGTTAGGACAGTTAGTCATATCAACATTGATTCTCTCAGTCGTATTCAATAATCCAATCTTTATGTCTTCACATCAAACCAACTGTTCTTACACCTTGAAAGCTTCATACCAAATCGAATATATTCTTTGAACTTTCTTCGCGCCCACTCAGTCTGGCAACCATCGACGTTGTTAATATTTCATGAAAGTTTTTCCAGTTGCTCTAAGGATTTTCAACTCATTCAAGTTGACACGTCAAAGTTAACATCTTTATTGTCATTGTTGGCAGTCACCTTGGCCATTAGTAAAAAAAAATAAACAACAGCTAACCGGTGTGACGATGTATGTGTGCATGTATGTGTGTGTCTGTGCGAGTGTGCAGCTTTTAATAAAATTTCAAAATAAATCATTTCTCCGTTTACAAGATACTCAATAAAAATAAAAACAACAAGAACCATAATAAACGCCAAGGAGACAACACAAACACGTCTCGTCGGTTGTTGTTGTTTTTATTGTTGTGGCTGTGTTGTGCAATATTTATGTGTATGTACGCGCGTTGATGATAAATGGCCAAGTGGCGGCGAGTACAAAAGTGGAAATCGTCTCGTTTGTTGTGGCGTTTAACCACCAGCTGCGTTGCGGCTGCGCCGAGGCTGACAGTTGGCATTGTCAAATGGCGTAAATTGTTTTCTTCGATGCGAATTGGTGGCTCGAATTGTGCGCAGCTGGAAATATCATTGCAGGGCAGCAGTGACAACTATGTATGTACACAGCGGCAAGGAGAACTGGCGTACAGATAATAAAGGACGACTTTGTAAGGACGAACGATAGCAAAGCTGCAGCAAGGCTGAAGTTGCGAGCAATTTCGCCCACTTGGCCCGTCGCTTGCTGTCATATAAAGAAGGTTAAGTTGTTGTTGTTGTTGCTGCTGTTGCTATTATTAATTGCATTTTAATACTTTGCAGTGTTGGCCAAAAATGTGTGTGTGTGCGGGCGCTAAAGTCGAAGGGTGCAGAAATTGATTATTTACACATTTGAAATTGCTGAATCGAAATGTATCGTTTTAAAAATGAAAATTGATGACACTCAACAAAGACGCAGTAAAGTATGTGAGCTTATAGATGGTCTGAGTTTATATTTGTGTATCTTTATTTACTCGATGTATATCACATATGATGGCACAGACATGCGAAATTGAACTTGTGGTGTACAATTTTTATGTTTAATTTATTTCTTTTAAGAAAATATAAATTGTGCTGATTTCAAAACTAGATGTGATTGATTTATCATAAACAAAATAAAAGTTAGTTTTAAGAAAAATCTAGAAAAAATTATCTTTGGAAGTTATATGAGAATAGCAATAAATAAAATTTTTCTTAACCCTTTGTTTCCGATAAATTTTTATAAAAAAAAATTTTCTAAATGTATCTTATTTGAAGTGCTATCACAATATTTAAAGTCAATTGACCTATTAAAATGTTTTTCCCATACAACTCTTAACCCATCGTTGATCTTGCTAGATTTCGATTTAAAAAACTTAAAAACTTGTATCAAATTATTTTTGGTTTTAATTAGTTTCACCAATTTTTAAATCAAAAGATCCATTAAATCACGTGTTTTCAAAATTTCCCTAAACAAACTCTTAACCTGTCATTGACCCCGTCACATTTTGATTTAAAAAAAAGTGAATAATACGTGTCGAGTTATTTTAGATTTGGAGGACTGTAACCAAATTTGTAATTAATAAACTTATTTATTCATGTTTTTTCACAGTTTCTCTTAACCCGTTGTTAACCTTATCAGATTTTTATTTTCGATAAAACAAAAAACACGTATTGAATTAATTCACATTTGAAGTACTTTCGCATTTTTTGAAGTCAAAGGCCAATAAAACCTTTTTCTTGACACAAACTTTTAACCCATTGTTGACCCCGTTACATTTTGATTTTAGAAAAAAAGAAAAAAAATATGTGCTGAATTCTTTCTCACTAAGAAAATTTTCAGAAAGTTTGAAGTTAATAGGTTCATTAATTAATGTTTTTTTTTAATTTTTAACCCATCGTTGACCCCGTCAGATTTTGATTTTCGGAAAAATTAAAAAACATGCGCTGAATTATTTCTCACTACGAAAATTTTCAGCAAGTTTGAAGTCAATAGGTTCATTAATTCATGTTTTTTCACAGTTTCTCCATATGAATTGTTAACCCGTCGCTGACCCCGTTGGATTTTTATTAAAAAAAAAATTATAAACACGTATCGAATTATTTCACATTTGAAGTACTTTCACATACTTTGAAGTCAAAAGGCCCATACAATATTTTTCTAGACATAAACTTTTAACCCATTGTTGACCCCGTTACATTTTGATTTTAGAAAAAAAGAAAAAAATATGTGCTGAATTCTTTCTCACTAAGAAAATATTCAGAAAGTTTGAAGTTAATAGGTTCATTAATTAATGTTTTTTTTAATTTCTAACCCGTCGTTGACCCCGTCAGATTTTGATTTTCGGAAAAAAATGAAAAACATGTATCAAATTATTTCACATTTGAGCTACTTTGACCAAGTTTGAAGTCAAAAGACGCAAAAAATCATGTTTCCTCGTACAAACTTTTAACCCTTGGGTCACCCTATTGAATTTTGATTTTCAAAAATATGAAAAACACATGTCTAATTATTTTTGATTTCAAGTGTTTTCAACAAATTTGAAGTCAATAGCTGTTAAGCTGAAGCTGAATTTATTCGTAAAAAAGCAATGAAAAAACTTTATATACTTTTATTTTTATATGAGAAATTTGTTTCTTAATTTTTAACGACAAAAAAAAATTTTAAAAAATTTAGGAGACTTTAATGTTTTGGGAGGAAATTTCAGCTTATTTCTAAGATTTAGGAGAAAGTGGTTTCAGGTATCTGTCAACAGTAGTAAATAGGCCGTTTTATACATATTTTTTTCGTAGTCTTCCTGTATACGAATCTTAACCCATTGTTGATCCCGTCAAAACTTGGATTTGAAAAAATTTGAAAAATACGTCTCAAATTATTTGTAACTTAGAGTATTCTCACCAAGTTTTAAACTAGTAGTCCTATTAATTGATGTTTCTTCATACAACACCTTAACCCAAATTTTGCATTTTCAGGACACAAATTTTAAAAGATTCCATCTTAGCGAAGGTTCAATTTTCAAGATGTAGCTACAGTAAAAATTTCATGTTTTTAGCTTCAACAGTTTGGTCTGAGCGATGATGAATCAGTCAGACAATGAGTCAGTCAGTCAGTACAAATAATTATATGTACTCGTATATAGATTTGAAAGACTAACCGACATCATTTATGAATATTCATTTGGTCCGCTTTTGCGTAGCAATTCTGGGTCTGCAATGACCCACGAGTCTCTACTAATCTCTTATACACAGAACTATAGCTATTACTATAGTTATTACTAGTCTGTTTTAACTGATCTCTGACTCTAATTTGAACCACGTGCCACATCCCATTACCGCAACGCTCTGAGTTCCGCGTTCCAGTCAAGTAGGATTTGTGTTGCCTCACTGCGTACTGGTGCCGAAACAGCCGGCAAAAGTCATACGTGCAGTCAATTAAAAGGACGCTTTTTAATTCTGTGGATTCACCGGATTACGACGGGATTTCGTGGCGTATATGTACAGCTCGGTTGGCGAATGTATGAGCGAATCAGTCAGTCAAGCGCACAAGTGCGGCTCTCTTTGCAAAAACGGCTGTCGCTTCTATTTTATTTACAAATAATCACCAACCAGAGCAGAAAGCAGACGGAAAAAAGGGAAATTATCTACTCGGTAGGCTTAACCAAACCGTACTAAGCTGATTACCCTGGTGTGGCCTTCAGTTTTTGCTGCTGTTCCTTCGCCGCCCATTTGCGACGTCATAACTTGTTTTTGTATTTGCAATTTGACTTGCTCTATTATTTTATAATGCACACAGCATCATTACTGTCATCATTATCTGTATCAGCATCGTTGGTGCGGCTTTTGTGTTTGTTTATTAGCGCCTTGGCTTACTTAAGCCGATTTTGTGCGCGAGCGCAACGCGAGAGGCGAAAGTCGACGCGGTGCCAGCGCATCTTAAACACATTTGGGGCGTTTAAAGTGGCGAACAGTGGCGAACAGTGGCCGGCGTTCTTTGTGTTATAGAGCGTCACGCCCACTTTGTGTGGAAGATTTTGGTAGGCATAGAAGTTACAGTTAACTTCTCATACTCTTTCTACCTTCTTACTTTGCAGCGAGGAGGACTTGGACTTGACGAAAACAAAGTAAAATTTCTGTGTTGAAAAATAAAAACAAATCAGAAATTGTCTGTTAGTTTTTACAAAATGTAATTGCTATCATTATTTTCTATTAATTTTAAAAATAAAGTTTTTCATGGCAACTATACTCGACCTAAATATTTCAAGATTTAAGAAAGTTTTATGTTGTGACTATTTGATTTTCATAAAAATATCAAATGTTATTGTAAAAGTTTTAAAAGACATAGACAACATTTAGAAGGTTAGGTTAGGTTAGCTTAGGTACTTTCACTCGGGAGCCAAATTGGCCTATTGTGAATCCTTGTTGGCATTTGGAATGGAAATTAAGATACAAATAGTGACTGGAGTTTTTAAAGATTTGTTAAAGAGTTGTTACCATATTTCATGAATACTGTCTCTGAGTTTTGTTGCAAGATTTCACACATTGCACACAATATTCCTAAAATTCACATTGCAAGAGTGTTTTCAAAAAACCCTTAAACAAGTTTTTAATTAAACCACAGTAGCCACTAATCAAGTTGTAATTAATGAAGTGTGCAACACTACACTTTTCAGTTTCAAATTCACCGAAATGTTGCCACTCATTTCAACGACTATGCACACATTTGGTGTTTTCATTTGGCGGCTGAATTTGTGCACAGCATCACCGCCATTTGTGGGAAGCGCCGCTTGTTGCATGACGTTAGTTATTGCTGCAGTTGCCACAACTGCTGCTGCTGTCATTGATAATTGATGCACCGACATGCCGGCATTGACGTTACCGAATTGCAATGGCCAGCAAATTGATTGCTCGCTTGTCTCGCTGTCATTTATTGTCGCTCGGCTGTTGCAGCAATGAAAATGTAGTCGTGCTGTTGTTTAGTTTTGCTTTGTGCGCGGGTGTGGGAGCGTTATCCAACTCTCCCACACGAATTGAAGGCTGACATTGCAAAATCTATTTGTCGACAAATCAAATTGCTTTGTTTTAACTTTAACGCTTTGCAAATGCTATTAAAATTAACATTTATTCTTCATTTAAATAAACATTTGAAATTTTATTTGATTTGAAAATTTCCATGAACTGTTTTGTGTAATTTCGAACTTAGTTCAGCGTAAATTTCATTCAAATTTTATTCATTCAATAAAGTTGTATTACCGTTACGCGCCCACTAGACGTTTGCCAAAGCATTAATTATCTCAATTTGGCGCTAATATGCCTAATTAATTTGAAATATTTGTCATTAATCTGGCTGACTGCGTTCAAAATACTTTGCATTAGCATGAATTGAGCAACTTCAACACATTTGGCGAACATTGAATTTAATTACTTTGATCAAATCGTGAAATTGTGCAGCTTTATGTCAGCAATTTGAAGAGTCGGTGATTAATTACAAAATGCCAAAACGGTCAATTAAAGCAGCGCAGAATTTAAAGTGTCTAAAACTAAAATTGAGGTAAAATTTATGTAATTTAATGGAAAGAATTGGAAAGCTGATAAGTTAGGTCCAAAATGGCGTTTGACGTCACAATTGTCTGTGAAGAATGAACGCGAGCTGAAATTTTTGATTACAAAATGTAGAGAAAAGTTTTAGAACATTATTTTTTATTGTTATTGTTTTGCTAATCAAGAGGCTGCACATTCTACGAAATGCCGCCAGAAGTCCACCAAGTGTTCTGTCTCCACTTGAGTAGGAATGAAAATTTAATTAAATTTTTAAAATTTAAGAAACTTGCTTTTGTTACCAGAGGTTTTTTCTTTGTTGCGAGGAGGAAGTCTTCATTGACGAAAGCTACTGAAGGTCTCTGAAACTAAACTCGTCAAGGCATTTCTTCGCTGGTAAGAGATGATTTCGTTTTGACTGTCAATCGATTGACTTTTTTCTAGCTAGAAGAGGTGATACAACTTTTTCGTCCCATAAATCTGGAAAGATCATCAAAAGCATTTCAAAGCACACATGAAATAACCTCGGTTCTGGGATGCGTCAAACTACTCAACGAACTCGGTAGATAAAACTGGGTAAGAATTTTCTGTCAGTCTGACTTTCGACATTGACGTCTGCCTTACTGGACCTGAACCATTTATAGGGTTGGAGAGACATACAATATCGAAGGCATTGAGGCTGAAAGAAAGAACCAGAAATTCACAATGTGAACTGATGTAAGGATGGGCTGAAAGGCTACAAGTCTTCCACAGCACTCAGTTCATTTGGACCATTGCACTATGTCCAGAGTAAAATATCATATATCACATGTGTGAAATGTGTTTGCAACACTGTTTTTTCCAACATATGTTGCAGCACACATTTCAAGCGGATGGGGGAAACTAATGACTGAGGATAATGAAATGACTATTTCACCAGCTCGAACTAGGAATCGAACCTAGGGCCTCTGGGATGAGAAGGCAACGCGCTACCCGCTCGACTATCGAGGGCGGTCAGAGATAAAAATTCACAGTACTGAGCTGATACTTCCCAACTGAGGCTTCAAAGATCTTCTTAGATGATTTCAAGTCGAATTGCTGCTCACACATAGAAATAGCATTTAGAAAAGACATTTCCACGCTTTGAGTAGAATAAGGAACCATTTTCAGGTATGCAGAAAACACAGGAGTACATGATTCTCTGCTGCGATGCTGAAAACCCCACTGAAGGAGATGACACCTGCTTCCAAGCTTCCCAAGCTTCCAAGGACTTTGAAGCTCCGCCGAAAAAGGTGTTTGATGGGGTAGTAGGTTGACGACGAAGAGGGACCATACTACAATCTTTTGTTTTTTTCGTGTTGACTCCTTTCTGGAGCATAGGGCCTCCACAAGAATATGCCTTGTGTGGTTCTGCCAGGATAGGTGATTGGCCTGCCGCAGGTAGTCATAAGTGATGGGGTTTCTATCTGCTTAGGAACGGAGCTTCCGTTCGTAGCGCCATCTGTTGTGTGAGGGGAGGTTGCAGCAGAATGGTTGGGGACCTCGCTAGATCATTTTTGGTGCCCTGTTTTCGCTATTGTCCGCTTACCCTTGCAGACATCGCTGGTGCACCGTGTAGCTGTATATTTATTTTCTTTTTACAGCCGCACAGCGCGTAATTGCGTGGGAGTCAGTGGGATAAGAATAACTTGGGTTGGGAATCATTAAACTTGGTATGTTGAAGGGTGTTTAGGAAAATTTAGATAACAGGAAAAATCGGAAAAATGTGTTGGAAAAGTGCGGGGACCTTGCACGCGGTGGGAGTTGAATCCACGACCTCTGGGATGACAGTCTCCTGCACTCACGCTATCGAGGCTGCTATGCTACAATCTAGTAGTAGTAGTCAAAGTAATCATTTAGAGCTCTAAAACGATTGAATTTGCAAGTTTTCGTGCCAGTTTCTTCGAAATCTTCTGGTGGTTTTACTAAAAGTCATATTACTTATCTATAAGCAAGTTTAGTCGGCGAAATAGCCATCTAGACCACTTCTCGGGTTCTCTTTTGTTTCCTTACATTGTAATTTAGCCACACAAAGTTCAGTTTTATTTGTTGACCTTGTAATGGCTACATTCTGAATTACCTCGAGCAGCGCTTTGTAATTATTGCAAATTGAACTCACAACCCGAACATTTTCATTTGCCATTTCAACTGAAAACTTGGCAAAGCATTTTCTAATTTGAACTCGGTTGTAAAATAGTGTCACTACATTCCATCGACTAAACACTGCGTACAAGTACGGTACAGAAATTTGCCCACATGACACAGTTTATGTGCGCACCGAATTGTGGCAGCGCATTGCTTGTTTGCAAAAGTAATTATGAGCGTAAATACTCAGCTTGCCGCTGCCGCACCCCCCTTGCAAGTACTCCGTCGCTCGCATGCTGTCTGTGACACTGGGCACACCGCATACATTTACGGCGCTACCACTGGCCGCAACTGCCACAATAACGTGTCACCAAAACGGATGCATGCAACAATGCTGCGGTTAGCGAACGTTCGGCCATACTGGAACCGTCAGCTTGTTCGCGCACCACGCATGAGAAACGTATGTGAGCGCGGCTTCTTACGCTTCGTCGCTGGCAGTGGCTTTGTCACCTTAGCCGAAATGCCACCAAAAACGCCACACAATGCGGCTTTTCCATTACCAGCTAAAACTAAAAGAACAATTTACCTTAACACAAACAGACACACAGACACACATTACACAACAAACAATGCCTTCATGCTTTGGGTTGGAGATGAAAATAGAAGTGCGATTTTTTTTTACTATGACCGCAATGTGTGCTGCTGGTGAAAGTTGCGTGTATATGTGTACGTTGGTGTGTGTGTGCATGCAAAAAATTGCGGGTGAAATATGGTGACAGCACTGGACATTTATTTGGCATACGAAAGCGACAAAATGAAAAAATAACACACCAACACATAGAAACTCAGATAAATACCGTTTGGGCAGCAATGTCCAGGAAAAAAACACAGAAAAGAAAGTAAAAACCAAAACAAAAACATTCAAAAGCACGAAAGCTACGAAGCAAGTTTGAGTTTGGTTAATTTCCGTTTTGCTGAGATTTTTCCTTTGCGCCACAGCTGTCCAGGGATGCAGCGCCGAGAGTCGAGAATTGTGACTGCAGCGAAAAGTTAAAGTTGAAGTTGCTGGAAATGAAAAAAAGGGCAGCAAAAAAGAAGAAGAAGAAAAAGAATGTGCAGAAAAAAGTATAGTAAAAGTTGAGTTGAGAAGTTGCAATGTGCGCTAAAGGTATAAGAAAATACAATTAATGAAAAAGTGCGAAAAGCTGAGAAAGAAAGGTAGAGGAAAAAAAGTGAATGTAAAGTTTGGAATGTTTGGCCAAAGTTGTTGCTGCAAGGCTGCTGTTGAGCTTAAATGTTTCTAAAACTGTCAAAATTAGGTATTAAACGTGCATCTTGGAGCTATTTTTTTGTGTATGAATTGGTTGCTTTAAATTACTTTATGTGAAAAGGTTACAACAAGATTTAGTTTGGAGCAAGCGGTGTTTGAAAATGTGGACCATGATTTGTGTTCTTTTTCTTTTTCATATTTTTCAAGACACATTAAAGAGGACTACTCCGATAAGAAAAAAATTACATGTAAATTGGTTAGTTAATTAGTTGATTCATTAGATGATTAATTAGGTGATTAATAAGTTGATTCATTAAATGACTAATTAGCTAATTCATTAGATGATTAATTAGTGGGTTCATTAGATGATTAATAAGTTGATTAATAAGTTGATTAATAAGTTGATTCATTGGATTATTAATTAGTTAATTTATTAGATGATTAATAAGTTGATTAATAAGTTGATTCATTAGATGACTAATTAGTTAATTTATTAGATGACTAATTAGTTGATTCATTAGATGATTAATAAGTTGATTACATGCAAATGGATTAATTAATTAGTTGATTCATTCGATGCTTAATAAGTTGATTTATTAGATGATTAATTAGTTGATTCATTAGATGATTAATAAGTTGATTACATGCAAATTGATTAATTAATTAGTTGATTCATTCGATGCTTAAAAAGTTGATTTATTAGATGATTAATTAGTTGATTCATTAGATGATTAATTAGTTGATTATATGCAAATTAATTAATTAATTAGTTGATTCATTCGATGATTAATAAGTTAATTTATTAGATGATTTATTAATTGATTTATTAGATGATTAATTAGTCATTACATGCAACTGGATTAATTAATTAGTTGATTCATTAGATTATTAATAAGTTGATTACTAAGATGATTCATTAGATGATTTAGAAGTTGATTCATTAGATGATTAATTAGTTTATTCATGAGATGATTAATAAGTTGATTAATAAGTTTATTCCTTAGACGATTCATTAGTTAATTCATTAGATGATTAATTAGACGATCAATTGTTGATTACATGCAAATTGGTTAATTAATTAGTTGATTCATTAGATGATTAATAAGTTGATTAATAAGTTTATTCATTAGATGATTAATTAGTTAATTCAGTAGATGATTAATTAGGCACTACATGCAACTGGATTAATTAATTAGTTGATTCATTAGATGTTTAAAAGTTGATTCATTAGATGACTAATAAGTTGATTAATACGTTTATTCATTAGATGATTAATTAGTTAATTCATTAGATATAATCATCATAGTTGATTACATGCAAATTTATTAGTTGACTCATAAGATTACTAATAAGTTGATTCATTTGATAGATAGATAGATAGATAATTAATAATAATAATAAGTTGATTCATTAGATTATTAATAAGTTGATTACTTAGTTGATTCGCTAGATGATTAATTAGTTGATTCATTAGATGATTAATTAGTTGCTTACATGCAAATTAATTAATTAATTATTTAATTCATTAGATGATTAATAAGTTGATTCATTAGTTGATTTATTCATTAGATGGTTAATAAGTTGATTCATTACATGATTAATTTGTTAAGTCATTAGATGATTAATTAGTTGATTCATTAGATGATTAATTGATTCGTTAGATGAATAATTAATTATAGATAAATAGTATTTTGTTAGGTATGGCCTAACCAAACAAAGGGTTAAAGATTTTGAAAAAGGCATGAAGAAAAAGAAGAAGAATAGCGATAGTTATGAATTAGAAATAGAGATATCAATAGTCACAGAAAGAGGGATATTGATGGGAATAGTGATAGTGTAAGAGAGTTTCACAGTGGTTGGGATATGAATTAAGAAAGGGATAATAAAAAAGGAATGGATAGGAAGAAGAATAGTGGTAGCGAGAGTGACAAGAATAGGGATCAATAGCTTCAAAGAAAGATATATGAAGGATGGATAGTGAAATTTACAGTGATAGAGATATAAGGACTGTATCGAAAAGAAAGTGCACGCTTAGTTTGAAGTATAACTTTAATGGACATTTTTTTGATCAGATTTTTTGTTTTAACATTTGTTGCATATACTTTAAGGACTAAGGATTTTTGTTTAAATAACAAATTTGTTTTTCAAATAAATGTATATCTAATTTTTTGTTTGACCCTCTTCATTAAATTTTGTACAGCTGTTTGCGTTATGGGTTTTTTTGATTTTCTCCAATTTTTTTTAATTCCTTAAGATTTTTAGCTTCTTGTTCATCTTTCATAAGGTTTCTTTTGGCTATTGCGTAGTAGCGCTCTATTGGACGTAGTTCTGGTGATTTTAGCGGATTCTCATTTCTTCCTGGCAGTGATTTTGAGTTCATTTTTACATATGGGCATCTCCCAGTGGCACGGACGCGACATTCGCACGCTTTCAATTACATAAAAAACAAGAAAGAAACACAAAAAGTCGATATGTTTTTTTAGTGTTCTAGCGCGCTGAAATAGTGCTACATTTTAGAAATATATTGGAAATATTTAGTACAAATTAGTACAAAATAATAAGCAATAATGCAATGAAACGGACGCGACAAAAAAAAGAAGTTTTTTTGAAGCTCTTATAGAAATATACAAAATTTAGCGATTTTTGGGAACTTTTTTTTTATATATATACATGCAAATGAAGGTCAAAGGATAACTTTTCTTCGTAGACTTATGAAATATGAGAATTTTGTCTTACCTTTTTTTAATTAGGTATATCATGAATACGGACGCGACATCACGGACGCGACAAATTTTTCCAAGGGTATTCCCCGTATTAAATACAGTAATCGTTTTTATTAAAACACTTCAACTTTTAATAAAAATAACACATAACAAGTAAAATTCAAGTTACAGCAATCAAAATAAGGAAAAATTAAAGTTAAAAGTTCTTAGTGTGGTTTATTTAATTTTCCTGAGGAACTCTATTGGAATTAGATCTTGTTTAATATCGCGCACACAGCTCTTACAATCATTAGCAATGCACCTTTCATTCATCACATCGCAGCAAACTGGTTTTAGAAATAACTTAATAAATTAATTAAATTAATTAACTAGCTGAACATATTTGTACAGTATTTTTCATTAACCCTTTCAGGAAATTTTTATGATATATCGTACAATTTTTTTTAAAGATTTTTTTTTGACAGCGAACGTTTTTTTATGAAACGGCTTTTAAATTCTTATTAAGTAGGTTATGTTTTACCATTCTGTTTGAAAATATAAATCACAATAGCCGTGGGTATACAGTGTGAGTGCGATTTGTAAGCAGCTCTTTGCAAGAATTTGGCGATGCTATGCTTCTGCGGCGGAATTTTTAAATATGTAATACTTTTTAGTAGCAAAAAGACAAACAATTTCAAAGTTTGAATCTCAGTTGATTTATAAAACTTATTAAATTTAAAAATTTTTGCTTCTAAATATTTTTCCCGAGCCTTTAAAAAATTGTATGATATATCGTACAAATGACCACAAGGGTTGCAAAGCTTTGTACGATTTATCGTACAAATGGCAGGCAAAGGTTGCAAATGATGTTTGCATTTTTTTTAAGTTATGGATTGGTAACAGAATTTTTCTGTTTGCTTGAATGCCACGCCCATCACTAAATCGTATGACTAATACAATTCGACTGATCGACTATTTCTATTCAGAAATAACAATTACTTAACGATTTTGTTTCACTGGGCAGACACAGATTATGTAAGGTTAGACATGAGTACTTGCCACTCCCACTACGATAATAAGAATCAGCTATATTCGGTATCTTTCTACAAAGCTATATGGTGTTTGGTTGATTCTGTTTTATTGAGGGGAAAAGGGCTTTGCAAAAGCAATAACGGTTTTATAAGGCCTGATAGATGTTACTCAATTGTTTATATATATAATTTATATAGTTTTCGATCAATGAAATCACGTTTTGATTTTTGTTGTTAAATTTATATTTTCTTATCAAATAAACCAATGAATTGTTCATAAAATAAAAAAAAACGAAAAAAAAGTTTCATGCATTTTTACTCCTTTGCGGACCATTGTACGATATATCGTACAAAATTGCTGAAGCTGTTATTCTCAACCAAAATAATTTTTTTGATATTTTCTTGTATTTTATTGCTAAAATGTTCAATGAGAGTCAATATTTAAAAAAAAAAAATTGTATCTCAAGAAATGCGGAAATTTACCGGAAATCGAAAAACAATCGAATCGATTCAGAGCTTCCGGTTACGGACGCGACAAATTTTAAACACCCATAAAATTTTTTTCCGATTTTGCCGGGAACCAATTATTATATTTTCCTAACGGGAACAATGCACCTATTTAAAAACTGACAGCTACTTGCATTTGAAAAGTTTGTCCACTAATGGCAACAACTAATAAGGTTTTTTGGGCACGGACGCGACAATAAGATACAGGAAGAAGCAAACTAAAAAAACTTCCGTTCTTCGAACTCCACTTTCTCTCGCTTTCTCTAATACATAAGATTGTTGTTAGTAGACAACTTTTGCATTACAAGAAAAATATAATATTACTTGAATAAGATAAAAACGCAAAGACAAAATGTGCATATAATTCGTCAAAAGGCTCAGAAACAAATTTTTTTCTTTTACAGTAGTATATTTCGGTCAAAAATTAAAAAAAATTAAAAATTCTTTTACATTTATAAAATATAGATATTTAAGCTGTATTATTGGATAATAAAAAGTTTTTCTGAGCAATTTGAATTTTTCACTCGTGGTGGACCTTTTTTGGGAGATGCCCATATGTCGCGTCATCCATAATGATGCCCGAAATTTTTTCTTTGCAGAGACGAGTGTATAGTTTTCTGCATTGCGTTTTGCCAGCCACTTTTTGATTTTCATTTCTTTTTGGTATTGTTTGTTTTTTATATGTTTTTAAGTTATTCCTCTGCTTCACTCTTTGCACCATCGTCACACTCGTTCTGGCTAAATGTCCAATACAAATGCACTTGTTTTCGTCAATCTAATGCCTCAGTTTTTCTTCCATTTTTGGGTCTTTAGGACCCTTTTTACGGTCACTTTTTGGTATGTCGTTTATAGTGCAATTTTCACCATACTTAAGAATCATTTTTTTTTAGCGAAGTTTATGGACACGCGATGTCGTTTGGGTGATTTTCTGTACGAAGCACCTGTTTCAGTGAACCAACTGTACACAAATTTTTTGAGGATGTCTAACTCGATACGCGTAATTTTCGTAATATAAAAATATATGAAACGAAATTTGTATGAAATCAGTATTTCAAGGCCTACTCTATTAAACGGCATTTTTAGAATTAAAAAAATAATTATATGCTGCAAGAAAATTAAGTTAGAAAGTGTGCACTTTCTTTTCGATACAGTCCTTACTTAGAAGGAGATAAGAAATGGGCCCAGCTGCAATTTAACATAAGTTGGGCCACTTAGTACTTAAGTGGAATATCTGGTGGGTGTCGTAGTTCAGTGGTTAGTGCATTAGATCACAAATAAAATAGGTTTGTGTACCTACTTAGCTGACACAACATATAGAAAAACTAAATAAAGAAAAGACTGACCTCTGAGTGCAAAAATGGCATCTAGTAAAAATTGGAATGTAATTTATAAAACATGAAGATTTTGAAAATAATTTAACTCATATCAAAGAGCCACAGCATGGATTAACCTATGATTTGTTTGCCAATTCCATGAAATCTCAACTTTAAGCTTCTGTTTCTGTTGATTGGGAAATCGTAGCCATTAAGTCTGTAGCTTAAATTTTTGAGCAGTTTTTCAGGCATTAAAGTTGTCGCGTTGTCGAAAATATTGCAACATTCATCAACTCACATGCAGCGCATTTCATTTACTGCTCTGAAAAAGCACACTGTTACATTTGTTTGTTGTTGCTGGCACTGTGCATAATTAAAACGTTGTCAGCAAGACATTTATGCAACAATTGCAATTTATCTTCATTTCGTGCTTACCGGAATGCCAGACAGACGCTGCGTAATTACTACACTGAGCAAAAAAAACAAAGGCATCAAACTTGGAATCATTAAAGCAGTGATTGAATCTTTTTCGATCAATCATTCAGTTACGGTTTAGTGGTTTGAGCAACAGTTTAACTTTTTCTAGGCATTTCTAGGAAGTTAAAAAGTCTTGGCAAAATTTGGTGCAATTTAAGTCAAAGTTCAGTGTATTCGTAGTTCTTCTCGTTCACACCTGACTGACTGCTGCTGCCGCTGGCGTTGCTGTGCAGTTGCGTTTTTGGCAACTTTGTACGAATGTTGCCGAGAAGATTTAAAGATTAATGACACATCAGACAAGAGCAACCAGAGCAACCTGACACAGCAACACATAAGTAACTACAACAATAATGCTGATGTAATGCAAAGAAATGTGTAATTAAATTACAAAAGCAAGTAAGCGAAAATGTATTTGCCAGTTGTGGCAATGGGAAGTGAGCATTGCGCAGCATATATGCAGACTGCAAGCTGGCTAGCAACAACAACAAATGGAATTGACTGCAGCAAAAGCGAAAAGCAATGCCATCGAAAAAATACGAAAGCATCGAAGCAAACATCCCATGTGCCACGCACGTCAGGACCTCGCAATTGTGTGGCATTGCAGTCTATTTTGAATTTAATGCAATGCAGCGGTAGATATTTTTCGAATGGAAAATGTATAGTGAAAGGTTTTAAAGCTGTGTGTTGATGGTAAATTGAAATTTTACGTTTTTGTGACTTTGTAATTCACCATTGTGGAGAACTCATTGAGTGCATTAAAAAAAACACACACAGAGAGCATGTTTGATGTTGCTGTTTTACATTGCTTATGTTGAAAGGCGCCAGTCATGATGGAGCTATCAAAATTTGTGATCATAACTTTATGCCGTGGCGCACTCAAGAGGGCTTTTGAGGGTTGAAACACCCCAAATACAAAAATGGTTGGTACAAAATAGAGTTGTGAATGGAACTGGCTCAAAAGTTGTACGCAAAACCCCCCAAAATGAAATCCTATGTGCGCCACTGCATGTACGTATGCATGAATTTATTGTGTACTAGAGTTTGTATAAATAGTAATTAAAAGTGGTTACAGTGGTAGAAGTGCATAGAAAACAATTCATTAATAATGCAATGAGTACAATAAGTGAGTGAAAGCTTAGTGGATGAAATAAGCAACAATTTTTGTGTCAATTCATTTTGTCCAATTGATTTTGTTTGTATTACTTACATGTCTTCTCTCAGTAGGGCACTTCATAAATAAATAAATACTATGTACAAATATTTACACACATTTATTTCATAATGACTAAAGTTGTAGTTGTAAAGCTGCTAAGTGATTTTGGGCTTTACAAGTATTTACCAAGAAGAAATTGAGAAAATAAATTAAGAAATTACTAAGAATTGTATACTTCCTTCGTCTTCGGTCTATATGGTGATTTTGAAATCGAAGCTCGGCTGCGGCTTCGGCCAAAATAGCCCATTACTTTAGCCGAAGGTTTTCGACCTGTAAGTAAGTCAATTTGCTCTGAAGTATTTTATAAAATATCGGGTTCAATCAATATATAAAATATCGGACATCAAGATTGCGATTAACAAAAATGATCTCTAATTGTTTAGTTTTTTTTATTTTTGTTAGAAAGTGAACTGTTTTTGACTGTTTTTGATTTTCTGTTTACTAATTCTTTTTTTAATTCTTCAGTGTAGCAAAGAAATTGAATAAAAAAAGCGAAATTTGATCAGTTTTTTTTCTCAAAAGATTTTTTATTAGTATTCGTCTTTGGCCGATACTTTAGTTATGCTGAATATTCTGCTTCGGCTTCGGTAAAAAATGCACTTTCGGTCGGACACTACTAATTACCTTAGATTTTGCAAGATTTATTATCAAAATTGCATCTATTTCGTGTATTTGTATTTGAACTTTAAGACTTGGAGACAATTGTTATTTATTCCCTTAAAAATACAATAATTATGATAAATAAAAGAATGGAACTTTAAAGTGGGCCCTGGAAACCTCGAGCCAACCTATCGCACAGCTCGCTATAGAACAAATTTATTATATTGCAAAGTTGATCAGAGACTAGACGGGTTTCTATAATTGTAAACGACAGTTTCAACTAGCCTTGAAATACCCAACTGTCTTTCAAGGTTAGTTAAGGACTACACGATTTTCGCTTCAACTCATTAGCGTCTTTATCTTCTCTCATAAACAATCAACAGTTTCTAAATGGCCTTGAAATACTGAACTTTATTTCAAGGTCATGCAAGGACCACACTTTTGGCTTGAAGTTATTGTCTGAAGGGAATTGTCTCCTTTGACAGCAAAGCTACACCATAGTTTGCTTCGTTTCATGCATGAAGAAACCAAAATTTCTCACTTCGTGCTGGGAATCTCTCAACGAGAAACCTGTAGCTACAGTATTCACTTCAATTGGGTGCCTGGACACTGGAACGTTGAAGACAATTGTAAAGCATACGATATGGTAAGGAAAAGCACAATCACCCTCATCCTTCCAGACAAAGGAGCAATCGGTATGCCACTGGCCGCGTTTGAACTTTACGTCAGAGCTCACGCAGTTCGCTATTAATAATCCACTACGAGGCTTACATAGCCCAGTTGTGATAGAAAACATACATCAGTTAAGTAAGGCCTTAAAAGGACTAAGATATACATTCCCACAAGGACTCTTTCTGGATACTGACTGATCGGATTTGGGCCTTAAAAGGACTAAAATATACATACATTGTCACAAGGACTCTTACTGCACACTGACTGATCGAAATCTAGACCTTTAAAGTACTAATATGTACACTTTCATAAGGACTCTCCCTGGGCACTTATTGTTCGGAATTCAGACCTTTAAAGGACTAAGATGTACATTCCCAAAAGGACTTTTTCTGGACACTGACAATTTGGACTTAGGGCCTTAAAAGGATATTCTCACAAGAACTCTTACTGACCACTGAGAGGAACACACACCACGAAAAGAAACGTACACTACCCAGCACTCAGTAGGAGAAGACTAGACATTGCATTGGGACAACTGTTTCTACAAAATCTTGCTTCTATATTCTACTTGTTCTTGGTGCATTTTTGTGGATTTCTGTGGAGACAAAGATCCAAAAATTTCAAAACACACGAAAAAAATCGATGTACTTGTAAAACCAGGTGCCAAATGTAGTAAAACTGCATTTTTAATTTTTCTCTCTGAAGTCAGAATTTTTTTATAAGGACTTTGAAATTTCAAAGCCATGTTTATTTAAAAAAATTATTATAAAAATTGAGCGCATTGTAGAATAACAATATGGGTATCAAATGAAAGAAAAAAAATCCTTAAAATCTTAGAAAATTTAATGTTTTGTTGCAGATCGACGAAGAGGTGTTGAAAATATCCTTTTGAAAAATTATCCTTGAATATCCTTGGAAATTTTCAATAGTTTTTTTTGAAAAAAATATATCTGAAGGACTAATACGTGCACTTCCATATCCTCGAATTTCGTGATTCTAATTTAATTAGTTTAGGATAAAAAAAGTTCAACTCTTCAATAGAAAAACTAAAAACGCAGTTTAACTAAAAAATTTGCTGTCGCAAGGTGTTATCCTTTTATCCATTTCTAGCTCACCAAAATTGACAGGTTTGACCTTTCAGCTTCAATTTCCGCCGTCAAACATTCAATCCGGCTGACTTTGATCAATTTGACTCGAATTACCACATCACTCATACGCCCCGTTGAACTCAGCATCACAAACTGCAAATCGTTAATGTTGTAGCAACAACACAAATTCGCCGCTATGTCAACACCGATGTGCTAATTGTTGTTTGGCAAGCGCTTCTCGTCTATAATTAAGTTTTCTCTTGCGCAAACATTTTTCAGCGCAAAACGATTGAATTTCACTCTGGCCCGATAAGCAGTCAGGTCAAAATCATTTATTTACTTAAGCAAGTGTCACTGGCATTAGTGGCTGATTTGTTCGCCTCGAACCACGCACATGCTGTGCTTGTATTTGTATGTAAGTGTGTGTGTGTGAGGGTGCACTTGTGACATTTGCGTCATGCTTTTGTGCGCCTTCGAGCGGCGTTAAGAGGAAATCCTACTGAACTGCTTTTATTGTTATTGTTATTGTACTTAAGCAATTCTATTAAATTTGCTTTGACACAAACACACTACACATCAAATAGGAAAACTATATGTATGCATGTGTGTGTATTGAATGAAAAGAAAAAAATAGTGGAAAATGAGCGAATGATTCGAAAAATAAAAACCGAGACAAAAAGCGACAATGTCGACAAGCGCGCACAAAGAACCACACAATGGCGTTCACATGCATGTAGAGTACAGTAGGTACATACATGTGATTGCTGCACACCAATACATACATACATATGTCACTTATATGCTGGTATATGAACATGTTCGCGTGTGTGTGTGTGTGATCATATTGAAAGGCGAAAAAACGAAACGCATTACATAAAACTTCAATTCAATTTCGCTTATTTCATTCAATATTGCGAATTGCGAAAAGCCGCACCAGCGCAGCGAATACGAAAACGAAAGAAAAAAAGTAATACGATACAAAAAAACCAAACAAAAACGAACTAACACAAGCGGCAGCGAAGCGTAAGTACATGAAAAATGCTGGCTGCAAAAACATAAATAGAAAGCAAGAAATCAATTGAATTTGCAACAGTGAAAGCCACAAGCAATGCGGCACAATGCCACCGAAGCAGATGCGTGCAGTCGGATAAAGTCACAAAAGGCAAACATAATGTCCATGTGGCGTGCCTGACGTCTGTCGGCGGATGTGTGTCTTGACAAAGTCAGAGAGATGAATACACCAAGGATAGCAAAATATGTCAACGCGCAGCAATGACTTGAATTGAACTGGGCCACAGTCCATCATCTTCATCTGCGTCATCATCATCATCTTTCTATTCGTTATTATTTATGGTCAGCTGCTGCTTTAATTAGAGTGACCAGGCAATGTATTTCTGTACTAATCGCCAAGGTCAATGCATAGTGCTTATTCCACGAGTAAATCATGTTCGGTAAAAGGATGAGCAGCATTGCGCGAAGCGAATTTGGTTTGTGTTTTTTCTCTCATTCGTCTGTCAGTGTCGTGCAATCCTTTTCGCATCCGTGGTTTTAGCAGTTAATTATAATGAAAGTGCAGAAAAATAAGGAAAATTGCACACTAGTGGTGTGAACTGGTGAACTACAAGGCCCATGAAATGGCATGGTTGGGAACATTTTTAGGGGTAACCTCCTTTTTCTAACCATTGGTTTCCATCTTCCTTTGGTTAAATAAATCTTCAAGCCTGGCAATCACTAAATAAGAGCTGATTCAGATACCTACTCAATCTAAGCTGGCACTCCATCAGCCCAGTGGTAACTGTATTCATGGGGCACTGGGGAGACAAGCTATAAGACTGAATCTGCCATCCAACGACTACTGCCGTGGCTGTCATTTCGAACAGGAAGAAGAATAGATCCTTTACTTTGTGTATTAATGCCCATCTCTGACTACACGAAAACTAGAATTTTTTGGTTCTTTGTTTTACGTAAACTTTGCTTTAATTATACCCACCCGGGTGAGTTCTTTTTCGATATTTATTGTTTAATATCTATAGAGAATTGATCCTTCTGGACGTTTTTCAACCGTTCCTCCCACTTTGGACCTTACGACAGTATGCTTGGAAATTACCGAAATTTGCTGATGCATTGATAATGATGCACATACATGTTCGACGCATTTGTAAGCGAAAAACGAACTTTTACCAAAGAAAGTTACTAAATCAAAATCATTGTTGACCGATTCATCTTCGATGATGCCACTTTCTTCGTTAACTTCTACTTCTAGCTGCTTTACTTCCACATCAGAATCGTCGTTTATCTCATTAGGCTATGAATTCTCATGGTCCTTACACCATGGTTGCTCTTCATTCAATTTGGAATTCATATCAACTAAGGGGTAACACGACTTCAGAGGCCGAAAAAAGCCTAACTTTAAAGATTTATTTTGCAACTATGATAAAACTTGGAAGATTTCTTTCCAGGGGTTAGTTGAACACATACTATAGTACGAAACAATATTTTTATTGTGATTTTTAAAATGGCGCCAAAGGGTCACATGGGTGGGAATTGATTGATAAACGACGTATACAAAAATCGTTGGTAAGACGAAGTTGAGTCGAGCTTAACCCAGATTTCAGCTCTTGATATCAGGGAGGTAGATAGGTAGTTTCATATTAGAATCCTTGTGGTTCTGTAGCCATCTGTAGGTGCTTAAAACATTAGTTTCTAGGAGAAGGCTGCCACTTCAACTTAACAAATATCTACCAAATAGATGATTCTGCGAAAGCCTTCTTAATAGATTTTCTTACTGTAAACAATGTTGCTTTTGTTTTGAATTCTTACTCTAAATTTTCTTGCATGCTTAAATATTGGTATGTGGAGTTCTGGTTTATCTGAAGAATAGTGAGAACTCATAGAAAATCGAACATGTAATTTAAGTAGATCACAAAATATTATATCTAATGATCCATAACTCACAACTCTCATCATTTGCGCAATTCGTTCCTTTATTTTTCCCTCGGAATACACTTGGGTCTTGTCTTGAGTTCTACTTAGTATAGAAAATCAAGTTTGTAAGTGAGTTCAGGTAGGTCTAAACCTAAACTCACTTACAAACTTGATTTTCTATACCAAGTTATTTTATATTTATTAACAGTCATATTTATGCAGCACTTCTTTTTACCAGAAATCATCTTAAAATTAATTTCCCTTCTTCATGAATCTTACCCAGAAAACCCGATCAATTGGCATTCGCGACATTTGCCTACCTTCTATCAAATCTTGATGCCAAGCTGCGGAATCTACGTTCCTGTAAGCTTACAGGAAGCTTTCATAGTAACTATAGTAGAGCTAATAACTCGCCACTCGCTACATGTGCTTGACTTATTTTTCTTCTTCAAAATCTTCTTTCCTGTTAGTTTTCCTAGTAGAACCCATAAACCGCCACTCGATACATTTGCTTAACGTATTTTTCTTTAGAATCGTCTTTCCTCTAAGCTTTCGTAGTAGAACCCAATAACTCACCACTCTCTACATTTGCTTAACTTCTTCTTCTTCTTCAGAATCTTCTTTCCTGTAAGCTTTCGTAGTAGAACCCATAACTCGCTACATGTGATAAACTTTTCCTTCTTCCCCAGAATTTTCTTTCCTGTAAGCTTTTGTAGTAAAACCCATAACTCACCACTCGCTACATGTGCTCAACTTCTTCTTCTTCTTCAGAATCTTCTTTCCTATAAGCTTTCATAGTAGAAACCATAACTCGCCACTCGCTATATTTGCTTAATTTCTTCTTCTTCTTCAGAATTTTCTTCCCGGTAAGCTTTCATAGTAGAACCCAATAACTCGCCACTCGCTACATTTGCTTGATTTCTTCTTCTTCTTCAGAATTTTCTTCCCTGTAAGCCTTCATAGTAGAACCCAATAACTCGCCACTCGCTCCATGTCATAAACTTCTTCTTCTTCTTCAGAATCTTCTTTCCTATAAGCTTTCATAGTAGAACCCATAACTCGCCACTCGCTACATTTGCTTAATTTCTTCTTCTTCTTCAGAATTTTCTTCCCTGTAAGCTTTCATAGTAGAACCCAATAACTCGCCACTCGCTACATTTGCTTGACTTCTTTTTCAGGATCTTCTTTCCTGTAAACTTCCATTGAAGAACCCATAACTCGTTACTCGCTACATTTGCTTGACTTCTTCTTTTTCTTCTTCTTCAGAATCTGCTCTCCTGTAAGCTTTCATAGAATACCTAATTATTTACCACTCGAAATCTTTACCCTAAACTGCGGAATTTTTTCCTGTATGTTTTCATTGTAAAACCCATAACTCGCCACTCGCTACATTTTCCTGACTTTTCAGAAATACTTTTCTGTAGATTCGGCAGTGACATAGAAAGTATTTTGTGATCTCAGCTTTCTCTTCGATTCGACTTTTGGACCAAAGCTGTCGTTTTATGAGCAGAAATCCTATGTCAAAGTAATAAGTGATGAACCCAGTGATGAGCCTCATTGAAGTACTGAAAGAGGGGTTTACTCGTTCACTCATGTTATTTTTTTTGTGAATATTACTGCTCGACATGAAAAATGCAACTGAAAAACAAAGTATTTTTAATAATAATATTGGTTTTTTTTACAATAAATGCAAAACAGTTCAATATTGTTCATGGTCATTGACAAAAAGGTGTACTAAATAAAAACCTCTTAATGCAAAAAAAACTATTTAAAAAATCAGTCTTTGGGTACAATTTTTTCCAAAATTTATCTAAATGTAAGAAAAAATTGTATTTGTTTAGAAATAATGTTTCATTTTTTGTTTAAATCAATGCGCTGTCTTCAAGGATTTACCACCTCTTTGCTGTTTGCATCGTTTTTCAAAGAAAACTGCCCCACGTATGAACCTGCATTCGCTCATACAACACACATAAATGTGTCGCTCAAGGCTCATTGGATTAACTGCGAAAATTGTTCGGCCACCGGCGGTGGTTCAGGTTGTCTTTGGGCTCGTCGCTGCGGCATCATTGAAGCCGCAAATGTTGCGCTGCAATGATGCGCGCGGCCACTGCTTCTGCATTATAAACCGAAAACCACGTTGGTTGCTTTGCATTGCCGGCGGTCGTGTTGCCGTGTTGCTGCTGGGCGTTTGTTGCACGCAAATTACTCGCTGCCGGCTGCAAAGCACAAGATTGACAAATTTTCATTTTCATTTGCAGCTGCAATTGCAACGCGTTTCCAGTGCTGTTAACATGGTGTTGTTGCTGTTGTTGATTTATGTGTGTGTGTGTGTGTTTCGAAATGCATGTGTGTTAATGTGTGTGTGTACGTGCGTGTGATGGCAACAGAGTTGCTTGGAGAAGAGAAGAGGAAACGCCAAAAGTGGAAACGAAGCATTTACAACGAACCGACCGAATGGTGCGGGATGGAGGGCCGCAGCGGCGGCATGAATTTCAATTGAAAAATCATTCGCACATGTTGCTACAAGGTGTCGGCACATTTTGTAGTATTTTGTTCTTGGGGCCACAGGTGCGGCGGGCTTGTCAGTCGGATCACATGTGCGCTGCTGCTGTAAGGGTTATGTGATTTTGTTGTTGCTGCACGTGTGAATATGATAAGCAATGTCAAATACATTAAACGCTTGTTTGGTGTTGCCAGATGGGATTGGAACAGCGCGGGGGAGGAAGGACGTTGGGAATAGACGCTTGGAGAAAGCGAAGAACAGAGAGAACCTTTATGGACCTTAAATGAGTGAAAGAAATTTTAGCGAATATGAAAGATACAGAATATGGTTAAAAATTTGGTTCATTGCAGTAAGATGGGATATTTTAATACTTAAAAATTAAACCGATTTTAATCTTTAATTCTTATAATTCTTTGACTGATTCATCAACTCAACACAAATCGTTGAATCCATGAACATGAAATTTGAACTGTAGGCACATTTTGGAAAATGAATATCTGCTAAGACGAGATTTTTTTGAAATTGGGATCTAAAAGAGTAAAACATGTGTTTAATGAGTTTTATGAAGAATAGTGATTCATTCTTAGCTAAAATACTCAAAATCGAAAATAATTCGACATGTATTTTTTAATTTTTTAATTTTTTTTTAATCAAAATTCAACAGGATCAACAATTGGTTAAGTTTTTTATACGAGAAGTCTTTGAAAAAAAACCTAAACATGCTCATCGGTTCACTTTGAATTGGCCTTTAAATTGGTTAAAACACTTGAAACAAAAAATAATTAGACACGTGTTTTCCTTCTTCTTCTTGACTGGCACGACAGCCCAATTACGAGACTAAGGCCGAGGGTTGGAAGGAACCTACAGTTATGTTGATTCCGAACGGCGAGTTGGGAGCTTTTTCATAGGCAATTTCACTCTCAGATGTTTGCCATTTCCTGCTGAGAGGACAGCCGCCGAAAGAAATATTGTCGTTTTTCTTTTTTTCGATGTTAACGCAACGGAGTATTGAACTCGCGGAGTCTTGACTCGCGGCCCAACGCCAGTTGAGCTACGGCGGCTGCACGTGTTTTCCACATATTTGAAAATCAAAATCTGACGGTGTCTACAAAGCGTTAAGTTTCTTATACAGGAAGATTATAAAGAAAACATGAATCAATGGGCCTACTGAATTTAAAGTTGGGAAAACACTTAACAAAAATCTGACTGTCTTAACAAAATTTGAAGAGAAACGTGATTAAGGGGACTTCAGACTTGCGTGCAAAGCTGCTGAGCTCTGCTAGTATTCAATATGTGTTTTCATAACCAACCTTCAACAATTTTATCACCTCAACATATAAACGCATTAATGTCCTTATGTCTCTATGCATTGTCCAAATAATGACTGCTTTACATAACTAATCCTGACAATGGCTTTGAAAGGACCAATTTATGAACTACAAAATTGACACATGGCTTCACTTGACATATCACGGAAGCGAAAAATTATTATGGCTTATTTGCATCTATGCGAGCGTGTCTGTGTGTCTCGGTGATCTAGTGTGTTTGTGTGTGAGAGAGCATTATAATGATGATAAACTTGTCCCAATAAAAGCACAAAAACAAGTGCATATAACAAACACAAGCAGCGTGAAAATATGTGCAAAAGCTACTCTACTGAAAATGAGATGCCATCAAAAGGCAATAAAATCCTTTGATGAGCGCATATGCGCGCAAACATGCGCGTTGACACGGCCAGCGGAGCGGGGGTTAAGTTGTATGTGTGCGTCTGTGTGTGTTAGTAAGTGGGAAAACGTGTGTACATATATTTGCATTTCATATCTGATAATGATGTATTTATGTGTGTGAGTGTGTGTGGGATGCGCAAGTGGGCGTCTTATATGTTGTTGTTTTCTATGGCAAAATACAAGTGACACGCAAATTGTTGATGAACGCGAAGCGAGCATGAAAAAATGTGCAATACAGTAATTTTATCACAACTTTCATAACTTTGTGTACAACAAAGATGCTTATTTATTGAACAATGAGTTATTGAAAAATATCGAAAATAACCGAGAATTAGTGTTAGAGAAAATGCAATTCTTTCAAGAGATTTGAAATAGGGTTTGGAAAAATTCGAGACTTTATTTCTATGATTT
Organism: Melieria omissa; assembly: GCA_963971225.1. Taxonomy (NCBI): domain Eukaryota; kingdom Metazoa; phylum Arthropoda; class Insecta; order Diptera; family Ulidiidae; genus Melieria; species Melieria omissa. The sequence continues at coordinate 33,163,313 of OZ020268.1, forward strand.
ATATTATATTTTCTTCTTCAAATTCTCAATCGAACAAATCCGTCCATAACTTCAATTTCATTGGTCAATGTTTGCGAAAAACCCAATTCTTCTAAAAGAATAAACAAATTGTCTGGAATAATGAAGTTTTTCGTCTTTAACTTCAATTTCATTGGTCAATGTCTGCGAAAAAGCCCAATTCTTCCAAGGTTTCGGAATAATTTGAGTTTTTATTTGTAATTGTTTGCTTCTGTATTTTAGTGACAAACTCTACATTGAACTACAAATTCGTAGTTAAATTTAATTTCATCAGCCGAAGAGAATTGGAAAAGTTTGCAGAATAATTCGAGTTTTCCGTCCTTAACTTCAATTTCATTGATATTCGAAAATTCCAATTCTTTGAAGAAAATGGGAAAGTGTTGATTGTTTTCTGTTTTATTGGTCGACTTCTTCGAAAACCCCAATTTTTTGAATGGGAAAATGTTGATTGCTTTTTATTTTATGGGTCGACATAATTGAAAAACCCAAAATTTTCCAATTCCCAATTCTTCTTCTTTTTATTTTTAAGATTGTTTTCTTCTGTATATTGGTTCCAAACTTTTCATAGAACTACAAATCCGTACTTAACTTTAATTTCATTAGTCGAATAATTTGAGTTTTTTGTCCTCAACTTCAATTTCATTGATCTTCGAAAATTCCAATTCTTTGAAGAAAATGGGAAAATGTTGATTTTTTTTCTTGTTTTATTGGTCGACTTCTTCGAAAAACTCCATTTCTCCATTTCGAAATAATTTGAATTTCTGTTTTTAAGATTGTTTTCTTCTGGATTTTGGTTATAAATTCTTAATTGAACTACAAGATGTCCTTAAAAAAAACTCGATTCTTCCAAGGTTCTGGAATAATTCGAGTTTTCATTTCTTCGATTGTTTCCTTCTGTATTTTTTTATAGGAAATTTTATTTATTTTTTATTATTTATATATATTTTTTATTATTTTTATTTACTTTTTATTAGTTTTATTTATTTTTTATTAGTTTTATTTATTTTTTTATTTTTTAATTAACATTTTTTTTAATTTATTTTCTTTTTTATTTTAATTATTTATTTTATTATTTTATTTTATTTTATTTTATTTTATTTTATTTTATTTTATTTTATTTAATTTATTTTTTTATTATTATTCTTTTCCGTTCTTAACTTCAATTTCATTGGTCGACATATATTTTTTATTATTTGTATGCATTTTTTATTACTTTTATATATTTTTTATTATTTGTTTAATTTAAAAATTTGTTTTTTTATTTCAATTTTTAGTTTATTTATTTATTAATTTTTTTATGGGAAAATTTTCTGGAATAATTGGGGTTTTCAGTTCTGAACTTCAATTTCATTGGTCGACATCGAAAAAACCCGATTCGTTCAAGTGGAAGGGCAACTGTTCCGGAATAATTTGAATTTTTGTTTTTATGATCGTTTTCTCCTTTTATTGCTCGAAATCTTCGAAAAACCCCAAATCTTCCATGATTTTGAAATAAATTGAATTCTATTTTTAAGATTGTTTTCATCTGTATTTTGGTTAAAAATTCGCCATTGAACTACAAATCAGCCCTTAACTTCAATTTCATTGGTCAACATTTTCGAAAAAAATCAATTCTTCCAATGTTCCGAAATAGTACGAGTTCTCATTTCTATGATTGTTTACTTCTCTAGTTAGGTAAAACATTATACATTGAAACACAAATTTGCTTTAATTCTGTTGGTTGATATTTTCGAAAAAACTCAATTCTTCCAAGAGAGTAGGAACATTTCCTTTCATTGGTCGATATATTCGAAAAAACTCAATTCTTTCTAGAGAAAGGGAAACAGTTCCGGAATAATTTGAATTTTTGTTTCAATGATCGTTTTCTTCTTTCATTGGTTGACATCTTCGAAAAAACCCAATTCTTCCAAGGTTCCGAAATATCATAGTAAGAGTTCTCATTTATATCATTGTTTACTGCTCTACTTAGGTGAAAAATTCTACATTGAAATACAAATTCGCTTCAATTCCGTTGGTTCATATTTTCGAAAAAACTCAATTCTTCCAAGAGATCAATTCTTTTCAAAAGTATAGGAAAAGATTTTGGAATGAATTGAGCTTTAATGCTTTCTTTTTCGAAAAAAATGCATTTGCTAATGAAAAAAACATTGTGAGAACGTAGAAGCCATCCACAAGATTTTTACGGACATCCTGAAGGACATTCCAGCCGACGATCTAAAACACTGAATAGACTACTTTAAGATCACGAAAATTGCTGCTGTTGATGTTGATTAATGGCTATGAGTGGCTGTGAGGAGGGGTGGGGCAGGTTTCTGATACTCAAAAGGAAATTGCTGATTTGGTTGAATTCTATTCTTAGAACCAGAAGAGGTCGGGCCATGTAAAATATTTCTGGCATTGCTTGAAATAGTCGAGACACTTATGTGCTTCCGAGTCAAAGTTATAATATTTATTTTTGATATGAGAAAAATCAGCTCTAGCCAAGATTTTTAGTTTTAGGAAACAAGTTGAATTGAATATTAATTTTTTAATTAGTTATGATTTATGAATATTTAGGCTCAAGGACAAACTTAGGACAAGTTTTGTAAATTAAAAGTAATGTTTTTTCAGAGAGAAGTTCATAATCTGAAGTAACACACTCAGGGGGAAGGTTTGGGAGTTCAAACCCTCCCAAATACAAAAATTGCTACTACAAAATATGCTTTCAAATAGTATTCGGCTCAAAATTGTACTCGAAACTCCCGAAACCCCCAAATGAAATTCTGTATGCGCCACTGACACTCTGATATATTGATGAAGTCTATAAGAACTTTTGTTGATACACTGAATTAAATGAATAAATAAATAAATAAATAATGCCGTTTTGATTGTTTTGTCTTTGATTTTGGCAAACATGCCAAGCCTAAGCTGTCTATGAATTCCCTAGTCCAGGATTAGTTAGTAAGGCAGATGTAAGGATTTATTGTGAAAGACATCAAGTGACTCACCAACGCAACGCGCAGCATCCTTCCGGTTTCTTAGCTCGTTCGATTCTTTTGTTTAAAACACCATCAGAATAACAACAACAACAAAAACAAAAACAGTAGCACTGAAAGGAAAGCAACCAACGGAGCTTGCAACAAAGAGCGCCGCTATTTTTGTGCACAAAATCAATATGGCAGAAAAATAAGCAAAATCAAAGGGACTTAATCTTTAAGTGTTTGCGTGCGCGCGGTGGCAAAGCAAGTTGGTAGAGGGTGTGGACGGGGAGTGGCGCGTGCGAGAAAGAGATAGAGTGCCGAGCGGGTCGAAGTGAAGTGGGGCCAGTGACTGACTGATTGTTGAAACTGATTTGTGTCTGTCGTTGTCGCTGCATGGAAATTTAATATGAATTGGGTTTCTTTTATTTGGTTGTTTCTTTTATTTTATTTTTTGCCAAATAAGAAATGTCGTGCATGATGAAAGACTTTTCTGGCAATATTTGTACTTTTATTTAAATAGAAGCGCAGAAAATTTGTGAAAAATTCGACACATAAATGAATACAACATGTCGTACGCAAAGGATGCGCGAGTGGGTGGTACTGTGTGTGTGTGTGTGTGTTAGAAGGATGATGAAAAAAATGGAAGTCATAAAAGACAAAGCTGAGCTGTGGATTTTTTATGTTAAATAAGTGTTGCCTGGGTAATGTGTTATGCAATGATTCGCTAGAAGCTGTCAGAGCGACGTGTGTATTAGCCAGAGATGAGTGTGAGTGTGAGTGCGTGTGTGTGTGTTTGTGTGTTTAAGCGTACTCGTTCATGTGCGCGTGCGCATTTATTTGATCATCTCGATAATGGACTCGTTATGGCGCTGCTTTATTGGAAAAGAGAGAAAGAGAGAGAAGGATGACGCACAGATAGACAGACAGAGTGAGAGGAAATCAAGCATTCACTTGTGTCAAAGCACACGAAACCTTTCAAAGGTGATGAACGTTGACGGTTGATGCGCGTCAGTGGTTTTAATGGTTGATGGCATAAAAAATAAATGCAAAAATAAAAAAATATTTTTTAGTTATGACTAAAAATATACCAAACAAAAATGGAAGCTTAAGAGGCTCACGGAAAGGAAAAGGAATGCATGAATAAAGAATAAATGAAGCCCTGAAATGAAGAGTAAAAAATGGAAAAGTGGAAAAAAGCAGTGGCTGTGAAGGAAGCCGGTTAGAATTTTAGTGAGAAACAGAATGAAAAGATGTTAAGAATTATGATGAAACAGGGAGACAGAGAAGAGCACTCTTTGGTTTATTAAAGGAAATGAGACAAAATGAAAAGAAGAAGTCTTACAAGAACGAACTGGAAATTCGAAGCGTTCTTTAAGAAAAAAAAATGGTTTCCAATCAGTAGCACTGCTTCAAACACAATTGTCTAGCATGAATTTAGGCGCTAAGACTTATTTATATACTTTTTCTTATAGAAACTTATGTAATATGAATACAATATATACAAATAAATACATAAAATGCCTAGAAAAATTACTCAATTATCTATTAACAAAACTAAGTTCTTGCATTATGCATTCACCTACTTATTTACTTACTTCACATACTTACAACAATAAAATTACCAAGAAGCCAAGCAACTACGAAGCTATCGAGAACTCTGCCTAATGAAATTGAAGGCAAAAACTGTGTGAGCTGTGCATAATCAATGAGCATTTTCTCACTTTCATTGCACTCAACTTAATTAATGACAAACGTAACGAAACAAACTCACCGCTCACACATAAAATGTTGTTGCCTCCGAGGAACATTTAAAGTGATTACGCAAATTTACGCGTTGACAAACGTGCACAGATTCACAGCACCGTTCAAACACACACACACACACACACACGAGCATCCACTCGTAAACTCAAAGTCAAATTGTGCTCCCTAAACATTCACATTCACATTCACACACATCAAAAAGAACATAAAGCGAGTGTTGCCCCTTAGGCGAAGTTGTTGGGCTTTTGTCAAACAGGGCCACACAGATGTCAGAGGAGAGTAAACCCATACATATACACTGAGAAAAAAGGCAGCGGAAAAGTGTTTCATTTGCATTTCAAATTAAATTACCAAAGCTGTGTATTTGGTGGTGGTACATTTTTGAAAAGGTACTCAAACCGCATATATATTCGTACCCACATAAAACACACACACATACACATACAAAAGCATTTCAGTTTACCTTATCGTCAGCATACGCGACGCTTACATTTGAACTGCAAAAATGTCCCAAAAGCAAAATAAGTTGCGGCCGCACTTAACATTTGTGTTTATGTAGCAAAAAGCCAAACGAACCAATAAAAACAACAATTATACAAAATGACAAAACCAACTATGAGTATTAAAGGTAAAAGCAAACTGCATGGCCACTGTTGCCAATGTTGCTCTACATTTTCATTTGATGTGTGTTCAGTTTGCATGTATTTGTATATGTGGGTGTGAGTGTGTGTGTGTGTGTGTGCGTGCAATAGGCAACAAAAACCAAATTATGGTAAAAAGTAAGCTCACTTCATATCAAACACGTGCCCCACATAAATGGGTAAATAATTTTCCGGTCTTCTGGCTCGTTGGCAATTTCATTGCGGTGTCTCCGTTATGTGTGCAAACCTCAAATATTCGTAATTAGCCTAAAATGTTTATGAAGACCCTTGGGGTTATTGACTGGCGGCTACGGTTCAGTAACATTCATTTCCTTCAATTGTCACATTAATAGAATGAAAATTTAATTTGCAACTTGAATGTGTGCAAATTAGTTGAAATGTTGCAAGTTTGTACATTTTAGAAAACATTCGTGTTATATGAATTATTTGTTGAAATTTTTAATAAACACTTTTCATAAGTAATTAGTGTTTTGTGCTAGTAGCAGCTTTTTTGTTGCTTTACTTTGAGAAGCGCATAATTTTAATAATTAACCCTTTCGACCCCGAATTTTACCCTGTGTCTCGATATTACTTTTTGGTACTCAAATCATGAAACACTTAGTTAAGAAGTGTGCACACGACATTTGAAGTCGCTACGCCTCTTTGTTAAAGTTCTGAAGCTAGTTTGCTTTTGAACAATTTTAGCTTAAAACGGGTTAAATACATTTTGTATCAATATTTTTTTGATACAGAAAAATTATTTAAAATTTATGGAAAAATACAAAATTATCAGTTTTTGATTTTATTTGACCATTATTAAAGAAACAGGGTTTTGATCAAACGCGTCCAATTCGTAGAATTCAATTAGAACTCAAACCTTTCCTTGGGGTCAAAAGGGTTAAATTAATAGGTTATAAAGGGTTTTAGGTTTGGCTGGTATGAATAGTTGCATAAGTGATGGATGGATGTATGAATGTGAAGGGGAATCGAGGAAATAACCTAAGGGAGGTCATTACCCCAAGCACTCAGGCTCTATAGCCCATTGTACTTAAAGCTCAGGAAAAAGGTTGATAGAGGAGATGGGAATGGGAAAAGAAAAAGAGAAAGTGGGTGGAAAGCGATAGGGAGTTATGGATTCTCCTGTGCAAATTTCCCGGACTCATAAATGAATCTCAGGAGATCACACAGTGCGAGAGAATGAACTTCGTCCATTCTCACAACATCTGAACCCAGCGTACGCAATCTCGTTCTAGAGAAGGCAGGACGTGCACAGAAAAAGTGCTCTGTACTATCTACCTCCTCCAGGCAAGACATGCAAGTCTGATCTTCGATGATGCCCATGTTGCCCATATGTCGCCCCCATGGATTGTGTCCTGTGATTAATCCGACCATTCGTTGGAGGTCTTTCATTCTCAGCTTCTGGAGGAAATTCCCTGCTTTCCTGTTCGGGCTTTTCACAAAACACTTGGCAGTCTTACAGCTTCCCAAGCTAGACCAACGTTCTCTATGTAGGTTGTTTACATAGGACTTGATCCAGTCCAGGGTCCCTGCTAGACTGGTGTCGATTTTTGTTTCTGGTCCCATGGGTGTGCACTCTGATCAACAGTTGGCCAGTTCATCTCCAGTTTCGTTACCTAGAACACCGCAGTGTCCCGGAACCCAGAGAAGTTGAAGCTTATTACGTCTCGCGACTGATTTAAGCCTCATCTTACATTCTTGGACAATCTTAGAGGTAACACGCGCGTTCTCCAGGGCCTTAAGTGCAGCTTGACTGTCACTACAGACTCCTATATGCTTACCGCACCATTTCCTCCCGATTATCCATTCCGCTACCTTCAGAATGGCGAAGATTTCCGTCTGAAAGACGATAGTCAGCCCATCCAGTGAGTAGTAGCATCTGACACTTCCTTCGAGGTGCCATCCAGCTCCAGTACCTTTAACTGTCTTGGATCCATCAGTGAGGAAAATATCTTTCAGATCCCCTAGCATGGCCTCTGGGTTGTCCCACCTGCCGCGCGTTGGGAACCTCACTTCAAAGTTTCTCCTAAAGGATACTACGGGTATTACGCAATCCTTAGGGGCCAGCAGCAACGGATATTGCACTGACAACCTCTTGAAGATTTCTTTATGACCCGCGCCCTTGTTGTCATGCCAGTATCCATAGGAATACAGCCGACATGTCGCTTTCATCGCCTCCTCTTGAACTTTTAGATCCAGGGGAAGCAGGTCAAGCATGGCATTAAGGGCGTCACTCGAGACAGTGCTCATGGCACCCGTAATGCATATACATACACTTCTTTGTAGTCTGTTCAGAGCCAAAGCTGTGGACTTAATCATTGTTCGTCTCCACCAGACTACCGATGCGTACGTAATTATGGGCCTGATGAGTGCAGTATATATCCAAAGGAGTTGTATAAGTAGTATATGGATATTGTTCCAATAAAAAGGAGACTAAGTACCAACAAAACTTGTGTGCAGCAGAGAACTTTCACTTGCTGGACTGCAGCAAGTCGTTGTCACTCTGAACAACCCAACAACTTTAATTTAAAATATATTTTAAAATTTAAAGCCTGAAAATTGGGAAAACTTAGGGAGGAAAATCTCAAAAGTATGAGAAAGTATGCTCCTGGATTTTTAAATATTTTAAGAGATCTTCCGGTCTCAGAAAATACTTCAATTTGAAAAGTGGCCTAAGCACCTATTTTTAGGTAAAATGACGAATACCGCGAAATACGGAAAAGAGCCAAGCCTTCCTCATTAGCTCCATCAAAGCCTCCAGTACCGGACTCTTCGTCTATTTTAGAAACATTAATGAAATTGTGGCAGTCGCCGTAGCTCAGCTGGCTAGTGCGTTGGGCCGTGAGTCAAATGCGACGCTCGAACCCAGGTTCAAGACTCCGTTGCTGCAAACACCGAAAATAAAAGAAAGAAATACAAAAATGTTCTTTCGTCGGCTGTCCTTTCAGCATGAAATGGCAAACCTCTGAGAGTAAAATTACCTATGAAAAAGCACCCAACTCGCCGTTCGGAATCGGCATAAAATTGTAGGTCCCTTCCATCCGTGTACAAATTCGCACGCACAACACGGTTGGTTGCGGGTAACTAGGCCTTAGTCTCGTAATAGGGCTGTCGTGCCAGACAAGAAGAAGTGGCGTCAAAATAAAACCAACGATACTATCGATAGTACTTTCATAGTTGTACAGCTCAACTCGACCCAAGGTGTCATTTTGGCTGAAGCTGTCAACGTTACCTGCGCCTTGTCATGTCGAGCAATATGCACTCAGAAATTATTCGGCTTCGGTTTGTAGCCTTCGGTTTGTAGCTATTTTGGCCGGAGCCGATTATTAGCCGAATGTAGGATTTTTGGTTAAAAGTGCCTGCAGCGGTTTTATCGGTCCAGCGCTACTTTTGACTTGTTTTTATAGGAGTAGAGTTACGATGAAATTTGGTTCATAAATTGAAAATGTTTATTAATTTGTAAAAATCGGGTTTGTTGCTACAAAACGATAGCTTAGTGTTGTGTTCGCATTTCAGTCACAAAATACTTTTAGCTGTAGGAAAAATAATTTGAAAAATATTAAAAAAAACTTACAACCAAAATGGAAACCCCGTAGAATTTTTCCACAATATCGTCAACTTTTTTTGAGCTTTGCACAATTGCCGCGAAATTCTCTCGACTCGAACTGATTGAGGGTGGTGACGCATTGGCTCAATTTAAAAGTTTTGCTGCCAACGAAGCCATTATGACTGAAATAGAAATTTGGTAAAATGCCAATAGCGACGGCACTGTGACGCGGTGAAGTGCAACAAATGCGCAACAAATTGAACCAACCGATAAAATGGCAGTCGAAAATTATTTGATTTTTTCTGTCCAGCGAAAGTTTGCAGTTGGGCACTTTTCGTGTAAAATATATAGTTTTTGTTTTGTTTTTTAACAAACAACAGCAACGACAACTAACATGGAACATGACTGCAACAGCAGCAATTTGTCAGTGACAATCTGCAAAAAACAAAATGTGAAAAATTGTAAATCAAGAGGCAAAAAATACACAAAAACGAAATGAAAACAAAATGTTCAACAGGTCAAAAAAAAAATTAAATTTGGCCAAGTGACAGCGCCAACACCAGCGTTGCCAAAGCCATAAAATTGGAGCTGTGGAGCTGTGGTTTTTGTTGTTGTTATTTGTAGCGTGCCGGTGTCAGTTGTGCAGGTGAATTTGTCAACGTTGCGGCATTTAAGCGTTGAACCGCTCGTTGTTGCGTTGTGTTGTTGTCATTGAGTCTGCTGCCGCTTGGTGAAACTTGTTGGCATTAAAATGTTTACGGCAGTGAAAATCGTGTTTTCGTTTGTCTAATGTGCACTTTAAATGCAACAGTGCTATCTGGTTGCAATAATTGCTGCGTGGACTGGCGGAAGTGGGTATTAATTGCATTGCAACTCATCAAATGACGCTTTGTGATTTGTTCCGTCTGGGAGATTGGCCATTAGAATGGTTGATGACGGGTTAATGTAACGCAAGCGGTTAACTACAGTCATTGCATTAGGTTAGATTTTAAAATTCCATATTTAAGGGCGTTTATGAAGTTGTACTAGAAAAATTCGGGAACCTTGTCAGCTCCAATGGTGAAGATTGGATTGAGCAACATTTTTGTCAGCGTGGAATTGGCGCTTATGGAAGCAGAGATTTCAGAAGACATTTACTTACATACAGATTTAGTTGATCATAACAACCCGTTACTGGCCGGGCAAATTTTCAGGGAATTTCAAGTACTCCTTCTATTTTTGTCCTAATTTTATATGCAGTCGAAGCATTGTGGGGCGTTCTCTACTTAGTCCTTCCACCGGAAATGCGGTGTCCTTTTTTGCTGTTGACCTCCAACTGCCGCTTCGAACACCTTTTACTAAAATAAAACATTTCCTAAGGTTGAGACAGCTCGTCATTGATGTATTGATTTTTTGAGTCAATGAAACAGGTAAAAGTTGCAGGAAGCAACATGAGATGACTGCGTAATGGTATTTGTTAAATTTTTGGTATGAAACTCGCAGTTAATGATAAATCCAAACAATAATTCTAACAAAATCCGAGGAAATGCTAAACTATTCACACTGACTCGTCATCTACGCAGTAACAAACTTGCGCGTAGCATACTTTCAGGCAATCAACAGCGTTAAACGAGCTACACCTGATTTGTCTAAAAATACAAACAGCCAAACTCAAAGATCGAACAAATACGCCGAAGGTCAGCACGTTACAATTCGACTCACGACCAACTCATCAGCCAGTCGATGCACGCAGCTCTGCTGGTGGCAAATACAAAGACCTATGTTTAGGAATGTCTGCGTGTGCGTGTGTGTTTTACGGGCAAATGATTTATGAATTTCGGTGAATATTATTTGCCGCTGAAACGCGCATTCAACGATGCAAAGCAGTGCGCACGTCAAAGCTTTGGTGTGGCCTCCTCATTGCAAGAAGAAAAACTGGCGGTGCGTTGTTTAATATAATTTCTGGTCCATGCACTCAAACTCACACTTGCACCAACAAAACACTGCACAGTCATAAAAGTTCCACTCTGACTTGGCCATAATTGCAATAAATTAAAAATTTTCAGCTACTTGCGCTTAATTTTGATGCTAAAGTTTTTTATGACAGCGGTGAAAATGTGTATTTGAAAAATGCGTTGGCTTAACCACTCGATTACCTTAAGAAAAACTTGGACACATTTGACTTATCGGATTATAAAATGACTTCAATTTATTTCTTTGTATTTGTGCAAAAAAGTTTATGGGATTCTTTTTGACAATGATTCATTGTTTCAGTAATTAAAAGCAATGATTTAGAGTCAAATATATTTTACATGTGGGACATTATTTCTAGCTTATTTTCTTCAAGGGCACTTTAATTGTTGCAATTTCTTCAGTTAAAATTAAAATTTCTTTCAAGTTAAAATTATATCGCAACTAACTTTTGGGCAATCATATGTAAAAGTTAATAATAAAGGGTCATATTGTTTGTTTTTTAACTCAACTTTTCGTTAATTGCCCTAAAATCAACGATTTCAAATGTGAACCTTTTCTCGTGGCCCACAAAAATGGGCTCAGTTCAGGGGCTTAATTTATAAAAGTATGAAAACAAATTAAACTAAAACTACATATTAACATCAATAAGCCAATCAAAATTGCATTATATATAAATTGACATATTTCAGTTTTCCGCAGAAGAAAATGAATATATTTGGGTAATCCAGAGTCTGCCACATCGTTTCCTATCATTGAATAATTTATACTTTGTAAAAGGTTCTGCTGCGAATAACTCAAACGTTTCTAATGTTGACATCCTTTCTTTTCGCAAAATCCAAAAGCCTAAGAAAGTTATTTTCCTAATTCTTTTCCTAATTCATTCGAGGGATGAATTTCACACCACACCAATTGTGTCACTTAGGTCAATAAAGATCGTAACTACAGTAATGAGGCATTTGCTTGTTTATTGCTAACCGAAATATGTTCGAAAAAGTTGATTTAGCATGTTCACACTTCTTTCAGGAAGTTATAGAAAATAATACTTGCTAACAATCGTATTACTTACTTATATTGAAAGCTTCAATCTAGGCTTCATAAAACAAATATAAAGTTTTCCTAGTATTGGGTTTCGATTAAATGTGTAATTTATGGTTTCAAAAGGTCCGGCATTCTTCATTGAGATATGTGGGCAGAGCTACACCCTTTAAGCCCCTTTTCCCCTGTTGAAGAACATAACCCAATAGTAAGTTTGATTCAAACTTATTTACAAAAGTTCGGTCGATAAAAACGTTCAACGCCCAGTAGAGTAAGTTCGGGTAATGCTATATGGTCGGTTAATGTGATATAGTGGCTTCATTCACAAATGCGATGTCTTTTTTCAAAATTAAACTTTTTAAAACATCATAGCAACTAAAAAACTCGTGCAGCTTTATTTTGGGTGTGTTTGCTTAAATCGTTTACAGTCAGTGTGATGAGATGCTTAAAGATTTATGAAGTTTGAAAACCCAAAAGTACAAAATCTCTGTTGTTATTACTACGTTCAAGGTCAATCCAAAGTATAGCAGTGATATCGATTATGAGTTTGTGAGGTACGCTCATAGCAAAATTATTAATTTTTTATAACACCGTGCGACAAAAATTAAAAAACTTCCTCGTTTCATTCATTTTGCATCATAAATTAGATTTTTTGTACTTCATTGGAATGGCAGCCGCCGTGGCTCAGTTGGTTAGTGCGCGGTCCAACGAGTCGCATGCAGAGCGACGCAAGATCGAATTCTGCATGTAGTAACACCTAAAAAAAATAACGGGAAACTCGTTTTCTCTTTCGGTGGCTGTCCTCTCAGCTGGAAATGGCAAACCTCTGAGAGCAAAAATTGCCTATGAAAAAGCTCCCAACCTGCCGTTCGGAACCGGCATAAAACTGTAGGTCCCTTCCACCCGCGTACAAAATTCACACGCACAACACGGGTGGTTGCGGGAAGCTAGGCCTTAGTCTGGCGTAAGCGGGCTGTCGTGCCAATCAATTATTATTGGAATGGCAGCTTTCGCCCTTTTTTTAATAACTTTCTAACTAATAAAGTTAGAGTAACATAAGCACTTTTCAAGAAAATTCGATGTAAATTTTCAAGGATATAATGGATTAAAATTTTCAAAGGACCTTTTTCATATCCTTTTTTTTACAAATAGATACAAAATCAATTTTATTTAAATTCTTGAGCCTTTCTTCTTTCATCTGATATACATATCGTCATATTCTAACTAGGTTAAGTATTTTTTATATATATATTTTTTTTATATTTTATCCCCTTTAAAATTTCGAAGTCCTTTCAAAAAGACAAAGGATGTCGAAATGAAAAACTTAGTACGCAGCATTACTATATTGTGTCTCTTGTTTCACGCACATATGGATTTTTCCCGGTGTGAAAAATACTGTCGCACGGTGTAATACAGGGAAAGTTGTCACCCAGCGCAATAGTTGTCACAAAGTGTTCTAATTTGTTTATGAATAAATGAATGAATGAGTAAATTAATGAATGAATGTCAAAGTAAAATTGACTGTTGCCGCCATTTGCAAAGGTTGTAGGATCCGCCTTTAAGATAACTTTTGCGCCACTCTTATTCATATATTTTTCGTAAAAAGTCAATTTCGGGTAATGTGATTTACTAAAAGTTGGCTAAATTTATTATAGCAGTATTATTTGCACATATACAGATATATATATACATATATGCTTTATTTTATAATATTTGAAGTGAAATAATTGTGAAAAACTGTAAAGGAGTTTTAACATCAGATTTATTAACTCAAAAATGATGCAGATAAAAATAAAAGAATCAATTATAAAAGCAGGAAAAAAATAGTATTTTAGCATTCTTCTAGGTTCTAAAACTGTTGATGTCATTTTTGCAAAGATATTCCAAAAATTGAAATACATAAGTTTGCTTCACAAATTCACAAATTGTTCTTTTTATGAAGTTTTCTCGCCAAACTGAAATTCCATAGCATACAAACTTCTTAACCCATCGTTAACCCCACAAGACTTTAGATCTTCAAAAAGTGGAAAACATGTGTAGTATTATTTGTTATTAATTTTTTGTTTTACTCAGTTTGAGATAAAAAAATCCATTAAATCAGTTTTCTCCATAAAAACATTTAATATTTTGATTTACCCCTTCAGATTGTGACTCTCCCAAAAAAACTGAGAAATACGTTTCTTATTATTTTTGATTTGGAGTATTTTCATCAAGTTTGAAACCAATAGGTTTGTTAAAAAAGTTTTTTTTGTATATCGCTATACCCTCCACTTTTGTTAGATGCAAATACCAGGTATGCGCCTATGAAACCGGTAACGACATCTAGCGGTAAATAGCCGAATATTTATAAACTTCGGAACCGTACCAAATGTCATGTTTACTTCTTCTGTCATATGTCAACAATATTCAGTTCACAATTTGTTAAGTTTCATCCAACAACGCATTGTTTGACGCTCCGGAAAATTACGTGCCTACAAATTACGATTTGCGGACACAGTTAATTTTGTGTTACCATTTGAAGAAAAAAACCTTCTAAAACCTGGTGAAACGGTTAACGGTGAACGTTACCAACAACAATTGGCCGGTTTGAACCGTGCTATACGCCAAAAACGCCCAGAATATGAAGCCAGGCAACACAAAGTGATTTTCCTCGATGACAACGCACCACCACACCGCACTAGAGCCACCAAAGAATTGGTTGCATCGTACAACTGGGAAGCTCTTGCTCATGCGGCTTACTCACCAGACTTGGCGCCTTCGGATTATCACATGTTCGCATCGATGGGCCACGCATTAACGGAACAGCGCTTCAATTCTCACGCAGAAGCCAAAAAATGGATCGCTGATTGGTTTCAGGCAAAAGACGAAACATTTTTTTGGCGAGGCATCCATAAATTGCCTGAGCTAGCGATGGCCATTACTTTGAAGAATAAAATTGTAATCATTTCCTCACAATAAATGTGTTTTTTCAAAATAATTACCGGTTTCATAGGCGCATACCTGGTATTTGAATATTTGTATGTGTTATTAAAAACCAGTTGTCTGATCTTAAATATGATTTCAGCTTCCTTAATGATATGGAAATCATACATATTCTATAGAGAGAAGTATTTCATTTTTTATATCTTAAACTGATAAAGTTAGAAGGACGAAATTCAAGAATGTGGTAGTATATATATTAGTCCTTAAGATATATTTAAAAAAAAAAAATATTGGAAATTTCCAAGGATATTCAAGGAAAAAATTCTAAAAGGGCATTTTCATTACCTCTTCGTGTTCTTGTACCAAAACATTAAATTTTCTAAGATTATAAGGATTTTTTCTTTCTTTGCTACCCATATTGTTATTCTACAATGCGCTCAATTAAAAACAAAAAAAATTCAAAGTCCTTTTAAAACAAATCTTGACGTCAGAGAGAAAAACTAAAAACGCAATTTTTCTACATTTGGCTCCTAGTTTCGCGAGTTTATCGAGTTTTTCGAGTGTTTTGAAATTTTGAATTTGTGTCGCACGGTATAAAACGTCAGTGAACGGTTTGAGACCAAAAAAAGTGTCTTTTATAGCAAAGTGTGTCGGTAATCGCCGCAAAGCAAACAGATATATCACATTATCCAAACTTATTGCTATTAGAATAAAAAGATTACATGAGTATGTTGTACAACATTTTAATGCTGCATGACATTCGATTCTGTTTCATATAAGACGTTTCAATTGAATTTCAGTTTCATTCAAATTTAGCTCAAGACAGTTGCATTTAACATGGATTCTATAAACTACGAACTACTACTTGGACCAACAAAAAACAAAATAAATATTCAGATATATTCTCTGACAAGACACAGAAACTTTATCGAATACAACTCGCATCACATCGAGGAATTTCTTGCACTCAGTGCTTTGGCTCATAAAATGACCCAAAGAACTTTGTGTTTCGATTACACAAAAACCAGTATTGCCAGCACCAAGAAATTTCATTCAAATTCGAATGGCATAATTTAGTCACTGAGTGCAGTAGCAGAACAATTGTGCATAGGAAACCAAAGCAATATTTTACTTTAAATTTAATTTGTCATCAAAAATGACCCGAGGTAACAGAAGTGTTATGTTAGTTTCGCCACGTCTGTTGTCTGTGGTCTGACCCGAGGATTTGCTTGTGGTTCGTGCGGTGGGGTTGTGCAGCTCGGATTATTACTTTGGTTGAGTGGCGGTTGAGGTTCGGCTTAATTTCGCCTTTATTCAATTATGAGCTTATTTAACTTTGTTGCTTTGTCTCGTTGTTGGCGTTTTCCACTTGGCCAGTTCGTTGTGCTAGTGCTGTTGGTTGTTGTTGTTGTAATTATGGTTTTTGTTTTGTTTAAATGGAATTCGGTTGTGTTTGTTTTGCTTTGCTGTGGTTTCGAGCGCACTTCAAAAGCATTCTCCCTACCCGCTCTACCTACCAGCAAAAGTGCAGATGAAAGATTTCACAAGTCGAGCCTGGTTAAGTTTGCAATGAAAAGCGATTGTGTATCAATTAAGTGCGTGGGTTTAGTTGTTGATAAAGTTGTCAAAAGGGATAGTAAAGTTTTTCAACCGAAAATCGATAGTTTAATTTGAGTTAACCTGCGTATGGCATTTGCTGTGATCGCTGAGGTACGCCAGACTTTCTGAAGGAAACCAGTCAGAAATGTATGGCGGCGTTTTCTATGAGATTGATTATGAAACTGATTAAATCTTATCGAGCTTGGCTATGAAAAGTCACTCTGACTGAGTTACAGATATGCAGTGAGCTTCTCAGAAATTCGTTCAATTAAAAAGAACAATTAAGAAGATCAGTTAAGAAGAAAAGAAGTAATTTTTTGTTGCTCGGACACAATCCTGAATCTGCTTTTCACTTTTCCATGTAAAATTTATTGCTCCTAAGATAATTATTTGATATGTTATTTTCAAAACATCGAAACCTGTCACTAGCTCAGCTCTCCATATCGGCTAACGCTAGCTTGTTTGTTTTGTTGTTTTACATTCGACAGTGAACTGCAGCCGCACTGAATATTCTCGGAACATTTTATTATTCACTTCATTTTGCCTGTAGGCTTTTAGTAATCTTTGTATACAATTTCACACTGCACTTCTAATCGAACTTAATTTCTTTGAATTGTCTTTTGCAGTTGTCGAGGCACTCATAACAAAAAACAACTGTAACAACACGCTCGGACAAGGCTCGATATTGCTTGACAAGCGGGTAAGTGCGAAAAACTGAAATGCTTTTCCATACATTTTTGCATCTAGAATTTTCATGTTCTTGTGATGTGTTTGTGTGTAGTGGTGCGGTGGACAAAACATTTTCAATTAAGTTTACAAGTACATGAATGTGTGGAATTTTGTTGTTGTGGAAAAACCGTACGGGAAAACTGCCAGCGTGTAAAACTGGTGATTTTTTGTTTGCTATGCATTTTGCTATAAACAAAAAGTTTGAAAGGAATGAAAAAAGGCTGAAAGGAATTTTAACTACTGTATAAAAAATTATTATAATTATACTTAGCTATTTTTATTATTCTGTATAAAAAATTTAGGGGTGATTTATGTCGAATATTTAATATCTTAGTGTTGATTTCGAAATGTGTCATTTACAATTTCGTATCTATCTGTCACAAAAATATTTCTTAAATAGTTTTCTAAGATCTGAAAATATTAATAATAAATATTAAATAATAAAAATATGAAATAAATATTAAATAATAAATTTTTAAAATTTGCATAAAAAATAAAATATACGATATAAAAATGCAAAAATATTTCTAATATATTTTTCTAAAATCTTGATATATATTTTGGAATTTGCTTAAAACATACAAAATATAAATAAACAAAATATTTCTCAAAAAATGTTTCTTAAATCTAGATTTTTTTTTTAAATCTGCCTAATTTTATGGAATAATCTTCTATTACGCAATTTTTTCAGTTTTTCAGTTTCAAGTTTCTTTCTCACAAAACACTTAGCTGACAAAAAAAAAAGAAGCTAAATATTAAGAAAGCACAAGTTACAGGAACTGTCAACTGAATTCTAGTTTTGTTTTATTATTAGTTTTTTATTTAGTTCTTTATTTATTTTTCTTCTTCTATTTGCTAATGGTACTTTTCTTTTTGTTTTTTTTTCTATAACCGTTTAAATTTTTTTCATTTGGTGATCTATATTAATTTTTTCGTACACTTTCAGCGTATTTTGTTCCTTATCTCGAGTTGTTATGCCTTCATTATTTTCATGCCTTCATGTCTTCATTCCTTTGTGTTATTACTTACTTTTTACAATTTCTTTCATTTTGTTTGTCTTTCGTTTTCCAATTGCAATACTTAAATTTGCCTTCATTCAACAATCTGCGTCTTTGTTTACTCTTTTCTTTTCACATTACCTTCTTTTTCTCCTCCTTCTTGTTTCTCATCCCTCAAGGCTTAATTTTTCTTTCTCTCCTTCTTATTCCCTCTCATACTCCCATGCTTAGTCTTTCATTCATCGATTTCTTCGCGTTTTATTCTACGTGATTCAGTCTTCTTTCTTGTATTTCTCTCATTTGTAATTTTCTAGTTATTTCACTGTTTTGTTATTATAGCTTCTCCCTCGCTTCACCTTAATTCTTTATGTTACATAAAACATTTTTCATTAAATTTTCTTCATTGTTCCTCATTGTTTCCTCTATGTTCTTCATGTCTGCACTAGAATTCGTATCAATGTTCTCTAATCAAAATTTTCCCTTTTCCCTTCTTTTTTTTTACCAGAATTAAGGTCATCTTTTTTATCTACTAACACTGTTTGTTTATTAAGTAGATTTGCTTCATTCTCCTAAAGTTTTCCTTCACTTTTTATCTTCATTAGGATTAAAGTGTCCTCTCTTAATTTTTTTTATCACTGTTTTTTCACTAAATTTGCTTCAGTGTTTCACATTGTTTCCACTTTGTTCTTCATGTCTTCACCAGGGTTGGGGACTTTCTTTATATTTCTTTTCATTGTTTGCTTAAATTTAATTTTAATTAAATTAAATCAATCTATATTAAATTTCCTCTATTTCCCTTTTGTCTGTATTGTATTTTTTCATCCTTCCTATTATTGTTTTTTTTTTAAATTAAATTTCCACTATTTTCTTCTTGCTTCATCAGAGTTAAGATATGTTTTCTTCATTTTTCTCAACACTCGTTTGTTATTATATTTAATTTTCTTAAATTGTTCCTTCACTTTCTTGTTGTCTTTATTAGGATTAAAGTCTCCTTTTTTCATTTTCTCTACCACTTTTTTTTTTTTAATTTGCTGGATTGTTCCACATTGCATCCTCTATTTCCTTCAGCAGGGTTAAGGCCTTTCTTCATCTTTCTTATCACTGTTTTCTGATTAAATTTCCCCTATATCCTTTTTGTCTTCGCCAGAACTAAGGTGTTCTTCTTCATCTTTGCCAACACTGTTTTGTTATTTAAATTTGCTTTGTTGCCGTAAATTTTTGTTCCACCTGCTTCTCGTTTTCGTTTGAATTAAATACTTATTTTTTCATAGTTTTATCATTTTTAAAATATTTTTATAATTTTTTTTGGTTTCCTCTATTTGATTCTGCTTTTCTCATCTTTGCTTTAATTTGTTTCAGTTTCTCATATTGTTTCCTCTTTGTTCTTCATATCGTCACAAAGACTAAGATCCTTATTAATTTTTCTATTACTATTTTTTTAAATTAAATTTCCCCTATTTCCTTCTTGTCTTCACCAGAATTATGGGATTTTTTTTTCATCTTTCCTAACACTGTTTTGTTATTATACTTGTTTCATTGTCCTAAATTTGGCCTTCATTTTCTTGTTGTCTTTATCAGGATTCAAGTATAATTATTTTATTTTCTCTATTCTCTATTCTCTATTCTTCATTTACTCATTTTCTTTTTTGTTATTAAATTTGCTGGATTGTCTCACATTGTTTATGTCTTCACCAGGGTTGAGGTCTTTGTTCATCTCTCCTATCACTATTCTCCGATTATATTTCCACTTTTTCCTTCTTGTCTTCACCAGAATTAAGGTCTTTTTCTCTATTTTTCATTTACTCATTTTACCCATATTTGTTATTCAATTTGCTGGATTGCCCCACATTGTTCATGTCTTCACCAAATCTTTCTTCATCTTTCCTATGACTGATTAAATTTCCTCTACTTCCTTCTTGTCTTCACCAGAATTAAGATATTTTTTCATTTTTCCTATTACTGTTTCTTTTATTAGTGTTCCACTATTTCCATGAAGTCTTTACCAGAATAAAGTTGGTTTTTCATCTTTCCCAACACTCTTTTTTTAGTCGGGTTTCTTCATTGTCTTAAATTTTTCCATCACGTTCTTGCTGTCTTCTTCAGTACTAAAGTCTTCTTTCTTCATTTCATCTATCACTGTTTTGTTATTAAATTTGCTTCATTTTCCTGCCTTGTCTCCCATATTTCCTTCTTGTTTTCATTCGAATTGAGTTCTTCTTTCTTCACTGCTTCTGGTTTGTTGTTAAATTTGCTTTGTGGTCTTAAATTGTTTTCTCAATTGTTTTATTCACTCACTTTAACCTGTGAGTTTTTCGCCATGCATCGGGATTATCTTCTATGTTCTTCTCTTTTAATGCTTCATTCTACCAGCACTGACACATTTTGTCTATTGGACATTCCGAACACTCTCTCACATCCTAAACTAGATTTTGTCCATGTCTGCTGCAATGGACACTCCACAAGTTGGTAATGCAAAAGCTCTTAAATGCCATGGAGGACTTTAGAAATTAATTAAAAACGCACCAGCCACCGACGTTTGGTTAAACACTGAATTTCATTTATGTTTCTTGTGCGCTGCCCACACAGCTATGCTGTGGTGCCGAGCGTGCAAGATGAATGCAGCGCCTGACAGTCATGAGGTCAGTGCCGCCCACTGTCACCAGTCGCCAGTCACCAGTGGACAGAGCTGCTTCATTGCATTGCCCATGTTTTCAACTAAACTCAACTAAAATCCACTCAACTTACACTCGCTTCCGCTTCCGCCTACCGCATCCGGCTGCCTGCTGCCTGCGCCGAGAACGCACTTCACTTTATTGCGCTCAATTTCGCTTCATTACGCGCACACGCTGCCAAACTTTGCATTTGCGGCGCCTGTTGTTGTTCTTTGCAGTGCTGTGTGCTCTGCTTCGGGCTCTGTTGTTGTGTTGTTGTGCTATTTTCTGGATATCAAAACAGCCGAAGCGTGCGTTCATACACATTTCTGGTCTGTATGCGTTTACGGCTCTGGCTGGCAGTCACTTCTACGAATTTTCATCTCGTAAACTGGAATACGCTGGCTTACATTTCGCTTGCGATTTGAGTTTTGCTATCGAAATTCATGGCCTCATATTTTGTTTTACGAGTTTGTTACCTTTTGCATTTTTGTCGAATTCCCAAACGTTGCGCTGTGTGTTTAGACTTTCGGCGGTTCTAACCGCAGGCGGCGTTATGAATGAAATGTGCGCCAGCAACTTTGATTGAAGTTTATTGGAAATTACTCGAATGCCTGAGCCGATGACGGTGTTGTGAGGAGCTGCACGCGCGCATACTTTTCAAATTGAAAAATGAGCGCATGAAAAATTAAATCAAGCAAAACTTTGTAACGAAAAAGTGCGCACAAGTTGAGGTTCACAAAAAAACGTCAGAGAAGTGCATAGAACAATTTCATAGAGGGGGTGCCTGCCTTTCGCTTCTTGCAACTTCTTTTTCCCTTTTTTTGATTTTTTTTTCATGCGTGTACTTTGTATCTTGGCGCAGCGGCACAAGCTGTCAATTTAAATTTCATAGCCATATGCTAAAAGTTTTATTGTTGTTATTACTCGCTTATTATTTCTTTATTGCCAGTTTCAAGTTTAGAAACACGCAACAACTTGCTGTTCAATACTTTCACACAAAGAAGCAGCACAACATGGACAAAGTTTTGCATTCGGTTGCCCACGGCGACCAATAGAGATGGTCGCGTTGTCTGTGTTTACCTTGTGACGATACTCGGCTTATCTGTGTTTGTGTGTCTATTTGTTTGTGTTGAAGTAATGTAGACGTTGCACGTGGCAGTGGTGTTAAATGGCGCGCTGCGTTGTCTATGAGCACCTCGGGCGTGATAAGGCATCGCCATGCTGGATGGCAACTGAGGAGCTTAACATGTTCTCCTCTTTCAAGTGCGGTTTGTATGAATCGTGAGGTCATTGAACCAGATTGGAGATATAACTTGTAAAATAAATGAATCGTTGTATTTAATAGGAAAAATAAATTTGTAAACAATCCGTTGCCGAAAGAATAAACAAATATCTCAACTTTTGTTTGTATTTCTCTAGGCTTGCGACTTTTATTTGGATATCCATTTCAATCAGATATCAGTTGAAGAAACAATTTCACTTTAAAAATTCAATTTCAAAAAGTGTTTTGGTGCAAACTTGTTTGCATTGACTACCAGTTGCTACGTATTCTCTTTCGACTTGATTGGACAAATACGTTGCAAACATTGCTAATAGATCTGCTGGCGAAAATGTTGTAACCGAGTGTTCGAAGTTATTCGTTATATGCCAAAGTGAAAATTTGTTTCGAAAATTGTTTTCTAATTTACTAAGTCTTTAAATTTCTTCTTTTGGAAATCTTTTTGTATGCACTAATTATGCTATACGACTCTATTTCTAAAGCGATTTCAAATTTTGTTCATAAGGAAGAGTATTAGCTGGGCAAACTCATACATATTTTTACGGACAACCCTTATAACCGAACAAATTTCGCAGACACAGCTATGTATTTCTTTAGTTTTCCGTAAAAATATAATAATAAATATTAATTGAATACTCGATATGCATAAATTTGTACAAAATATTGGATAAATAAACGGGATACATTGGAGGTAATTTAAACTAATTTTTGTACCCCCCCTTCTTCATAAGCGGACAACTCCCGTAACCGGACAAAAACACTGAGATGGTGAGTGTTCGGTTATAAAGAATTTGACTGTATTGTTACGAAAATGACTTCTCTAAGTTCGTATCTGGATTGTGCTTGAAAATAAAACCACTTTAATTACTCAACGCAAACCGCATTCCAAAACCAACAATCACTTTATTTACAAAATTACACTTGTTTGTCTTTACACTACTACTATTGCATGTTTCCCCTTTGCTGAATCAAATTAGACTTGTCCCGCTGCGCTGCACACTGCTGCTTTTTATACTTGTTTTCTTATCGCGCCGAATTTTCTTGCACATTCCAGTTGGAGACTCTCTATCTCGATAGTTCTAGCACAGTCCATTACCATCGCATGCCTAAAAGTATGCTCGCAAAAGCATTCATGCATAGCACAGCACATAGTACCTCATCGTTAAAGTATGTATTTACAATCCAGTCTGCATTAACATTTGAGTACTTTATCATTTTTATATTCCCTTTCCGCAAACAACCAAAACAACCTCTAAGTATGCAGAAGACGCTAAATTCGAATGAATTTACTGAACAAGGTTGCATAGTGATTTGCAATGTATTTTCACAGCATACTTTTAGGATGACTACAAATTGTTTATTAATTCAAAAACCATTAACTTAGATGACTGTACTACCGCTAACTGCAAATAATTGTC